>PVHP010012615.1:0-42655 GCA_004024765.1 Zapus hudsonius
AGCCCTGTTTTCTTTAACTATCTTTCCTCCCATTGACAAGGAAGCTTGGGAGACATTGCTTTTCCCTTTCGTTCATCTTTGAGCTTTCAAAGCCACAGGCTTCCTCCCACAATCCTTTTTGTTTCACTTCAGTCTTGTCATCACTTAAAAAGCTAAACCAACGGAATGAAGGTGTTGAACTTGCCTTATCATCCTCAGGAATACAAGTTATGCTTTTCCTTCCCATAATTCTTTTGAATTCTTCCAAACTGGCTCACTGAAGACCTTCTTGGGGCCTAGGCATAAAGTGTGACCCATGACACACACCACCTTCAAACCTCACAAGTGTGTGCCCCGCAAGCAGATTCCAAGTTGGAGATTTGCTTGTAGAAAGTTTATCTGGGTACATTTTCACACGAATGATTGCCAGGTATCTGAAATGAGGAAGACGAGGTAGAGGAGAAAGTTCTGTCTTTACAATATAAAGGCCTGGGCAGGTGGTTCTTCACAGATACACCAAGTGGGAACCCAGAGTGCCATGGGTCTAGAGAGGCTGTGCAGAGAAAGGAGGTGTGGCTTCGTGTGGCTGCTGGTGGGACTCTTGATGAGAGCACACATCATCACGTGACCAGCCCATCAGCCTGGGCAAGAATCCTGACCCCACTGGGAATCCAGGTCCAGCCTCCACTGCAATATAAACTATATAACATATATAGACATATACACTTACTCTGATTGATTCCAATTTAGCTGCTGTGAGAGACTTTATATAATTGAGTAGGCTTTTCAAGTGTTCTATTCACTTGACAAAGAGGATTTTATGAGTAAGTGCATTACCCATACTAAGTAGACAGCTAGTCCCTCACACCTTGAATCATGATGCATTTGGAAATTAAGCTCTCTCTAACTCTCTGGCCTTTCTCCATTTTCATTAAGGCAAGAATGAGCAAAATAAAAAAATCATATGTTCCATTTTCTCCATAGTGGAAAAGTAAACACACCAAAATTAATGTTTTACACATTGTGTTCATAGAACATTTCACAGTAACCTGGTGTGGTAAATAACACCCTCTTCATGCAGAGGAAGACAGAGGCTAGGTGTTAACAAAACCAACATTATATATCCAGTGACAATTCTGACATTATGAATTTCAGTGAAGAAATGCATTATAGGTCTGCGTTAGTTACACTGCATTAGTTACCTAAGAATCGCCCCATGTAATTGGGTCAAACCGTGAGCACTATTTTTTTCCACATAATTTCATGGGTCTGAGGTGATTTGGTTGGTAGTCAGCTACATGCCACTGGGATGAATCTCCAAATTAGGCACAATTTATGGGAACAAAGGATTTAATGAAGCTACAGATCCAGGGAAAGTCCTATAATGGTGAAAGAAGTTGGTCCCATTTCACAGATCCATGTAGAGCGTGAGAGAAGTCATCACCTACCCCCACCCCCACACACACATACCAACAAAACAGGTGGAAGAGAGAGATTTTCTCCCCCTTTATATAGCCTTAGGGTGGGGTGTTGTGACCCTTTCCCAGACTTGTTGACTCCCTAAATCTCTGGAATTTTCCTCCCTGCATTGCCCTTCCAGGAAGGAAAGATTGTTTCTAGCTCCCCTGAGCTTTTTTACATCCTGCCCCCTACTGAGAGGGTTGCCTTCCTGTGAACACCCTCAGAGACCCACCCAAGATTATTTACAAGGTCAAGTTGACACCAAAACCTAAAGCCCACAGTAGTTATGACCAAGGTCCTCTCAGGGCAGTGTTTAGAATATCATCCAGGTTGTATCATTGGTGGTGAGGTCCTCTCAGTGTCAGGGTAGGATATTATCCAGGCTACATCACTGGAAAGTGTCACTGGGGCCTGGAATATATTCTCCATTGGTGGCTTAAATGCTGCTCCAAGTTGCAGCCATTGCAAATGAACTTCAGATGCATCTGCTACTTTGTATTTCTGGCTTCATATGGGTACTAGGGAATCAAACCCAAATTGTTAGGCTTTGCAAATGGACTTTTTGTTAGGGTGTTAGGGGCATAGTTTGGGTAGTGCTCTGGATTGCTTGACATATTTGGGTTATATAACATTTCCTCTACTGTGCATGCTTCTTCCCAAGATGCATCTGATTTTGTGCCTGGATATATATATAAGCACAAGATGATAAATAGGGATTTCTCCCCAAAAGTTCACTTAGGAGTTGTGTATGTACCCATAACCAGTTCAGACTAGATTACCCCTGACACCCCCATGGTTTTCCGGTGCTGGATCTATCAAAGAATATGACTAGCTACTGACCATGAAGAATAGTCATGAACAGAAGGGCATTGGTTCTTGGTTTGGAGCCAGGTAGGTGAAGGGAGTTGCTAGGTGCATTGTTCAAGAGAAGACTGTGTTTACTGCCCAAGCTAAGCAGCGTCCCTTGAAGATAAACTATTCCATGTGCTTGCCTTTCTCAGAAGACATCTTCAAGAATACTTGCTATGTTTTCAGATCACCACTCATTGCAGTGATTAGTGTTGAAAGGGAGTACGAGGGCTGGAGAGATGGCTCAGCAGTTAAGGTGTTTGCCTGCAAAGCCTAACGACCCAAGTTTGATTCCCCAGTACCCAGTTCAGATGCACAAAGTGGCACATGCATCTGGAGTTGTTTGCAGCCACTGGAGGCTCTGGCGAGTCTATTCTCTCTTTAGCTATCTGCTTGCAAATAAATAAATAAATAAAATATTTTAAATATAAAATGTCCTCCACAGGATCATGTGTTTGAACATGTGGTCCCAGATACTGGTGATATTTCGGAAGGTTGTGGAACATTGGGGTGGCAAGAATTGTTTTGAAGGACAGGCATTGGGGACAGTCTTTTGAATTATAGCTGTGCCCCACTTAGAGCTTCCCTGCCATGGTTGTCTGCACTCACTACACTGTGTAAACCAAAATAAATCCTTTCCCCTTAACTTCCTCTGTCAGGGCCTTTGGTCACAGCAAGGAGAAAAGTAATTAACACAGGACCATAGGGATTAAATGCTGCTTTTCGTTTGCATGCAAATGTTATATAAGCCACAAAAGTTTGGGAAAGAGCAACGTGGATCTAATGTGTATTCAAAACCAGGATTGCAGGTGATCTTGGGGGAGGAGAATGTGTGTGTGGGGGTCAGAGGTCACCCAGCAGGGATGTGGATGTTGCCATCTTAAAAAGACTGTCTTGGAACAGGTGAAGGCAAAAAAAAAAAAGCGTGTGTGTGTGGGGGTGTTCAATGGTGACACATATCCATTTATAAAGGAGAGAGATAAAAGGGCCTGGAGCAAGCCCACGTTTGAAACCTTCTGTCACTGTTCAGTTTATGTATAAATGACTCATTTTCAGTGTGCTCACTGCTGAAAAGTTTTCAGACTTTCTTAAAGAAGAAATATCAGAAAATAGTGTGAGGAAAATAATTCCTTAAAGGGCTGGAGAGATGGCACAGTGGTTAAGGCACTTGCCTGCAAAGCCTAAAGACCTGGGTTTGATCTTCTAATAACCATGTAAAGCCAGATACACAAAGTGGTGCATGCATCTGGTGTTCATTCGCAGTGACTGGAGGCCCTCGTGGGCCCGATCTCTCTCGCTCTTACTCTTTTTCTCTTTCTCCTCTCTCTATCTCTCTATGCTTACAATTGAATAAATTTTAAAAATTAATTGATATTTTTTCTTGCAATTGTCAAATGTTTCAGTTATTTTTCTCTTGATTATCCAAGCTGTCTCCACCTTATTCTTGCTGTCAGGGAGTGAGGGCATCAATAAGGCCTTAACTACCCATGGTTTTCAGTTTATTATCCTTTTTATATGACAGTTGCTTAGAATAAATGCTCTTAATTAATTTTAATTGGATATAAAGTTTTAACTTTCCTATCATTTTATGGATTCTTTTGAAAACATTTTCCACTTTACTATGAAAGCCAAAACAATATACTTTTCCTGGGAATTGAAAGATAAAGTAATTAGAACTGATGTTTAGAACACTCCTTTTTATAACTAATATTCACTGGTTTTATAAAATGCCTTTATGTGGATTGATTTTCATGTTAGATTTTCATTTCTTTTGTTATTGAACAGTGATAATCTATAGTGTTGGTATCTGCCCTTAATTTTAATACATTTTTCTCATGATCTAAGTCACTGTATTCTATAAATGCTCACATGCTTTAAATATTTGTGAATTAAAATTAAATTGAAATTTGAATAAGTATTTATGAAATAAACATGATAGAATAAGTCTTAGAAATACCAACAAATCTTGAAAAGAAAATGTCTCAGAATTCTTTAGAACATTTATCATATTAATACGCATTTTCCATTTCTGAAAGGAAAGCCAAATTTGCACGGCTAAAATATACTGATGAAATAATAGCTGAACTTGCACTTTGGAAAAAGATTTGTCTTTACTTATCCCCTCACTAATATTGCTTTATTTGCATAATTATGGAAAACGGAGTCCAATTTGATGGTTGATTGAAGTTCAGGTTGAATTCATTACTTTTCAGTAAATGTTTATCAAGCACAATATGAACCAGGGATGTACTCATACACAGAGCCAATAGGAATGCATAAGGATGTACAAGACGAGGTCTGTTGTACTGTTGGCTTTGAAGGCTGAGAAGTGTCCATGATGTCTGTTATCCACAAGCCAGACACCCAGTGATGCACTTTAGTCAAAGAACGAGGGAAGAGTCCCAGAAAACAGACATCAGAGAACCAGGGGCTTTCACCACCCAAGAGCAAAAGAAGGTGGATGTCCCAATTGAGAGAGAGAGAGAGAGAGAGAGAGAGAGAGAGAGAGAGAGAGAGAGAGAGGTGCAAATGAGACCCCAGTGAAGCAAAACATGGTCTTAACATAAGCACAGCCATTTTAAAATAAACCTCCCTGAAAGGAGTACTTGAAGATAAGAAAAGAATAGTTTGTACTAGGTTAGAGGGTTGCCCTGGGTGACGACAGGGCAACCCAAGTGCAGGAATAACGTTTTGGGAAATTGCTTGTGTTCCGAAAAGTTATTTTGACTCATGTATGTTGTTTGGAGACCTTGAAACTACATGATTACCACGAACTCAGTTTTGAATTTCGCCCTTGTACCCATTTCCTTAGCTCACACAGCACTGTGTGAGGTCAGGATGTTGTGGCATCAACTCATCACATAGAGCTAAATATATTCTTTATGTTCTTGCTAAGCAATTTTTAAATGTCAACCAATCATGTAAATGCCAAGTTGGAAACCCCCCACCCCTGCTTCAATCCCTAGAAAAACCCTGCTCATTCTGGGCTCAGGGCTCTTCTCCCTGATCCGCGTTGGTAAAGAGAGAGGGTCCTGGCCTGAGCCAGCAATAAAGACCCTAATGTAGATGGCATTGCTTTGACTCCTGGGTGGTCTTTGAGGACCCCGAAATCTGGCACAACAAGAGACAGAGAGACAGAGAGAGAGAGAGAGAGAGAGAGAGAGAAGAACACAGAAGAGAGAAAAGGAGAGGAAAAGGTGAGGGGAAGGGAGAGGAGAGAGATGAAAGAAGGAGGAAGAGGGAGAGGAAGGGGAGGAAGGAGGGGGAGGGAGCAGAGAGGGAGAAGAAAGAACAAGAATCTTGGTTTCTACTTTGTGCTTTCCCAGGCCCTTTCTGACTGGGTATTCCTGCCTTCAGTGAGAGATCTATATTCCTTAGTCCACTGGTTCAAACCTCTGCCTGAACCCTTCAGGGATGCCCCCAGAAATGGTACTTGACCAGCTCTCTCATTGAGCTTTGGTCTAGTCAAGTTGATATGTAAATTAACCACAGCCATAAGTGGTGGTGCACACCTTTAATCCCAGGTAGGAGCATAGCTGTGAGTTCAAAAGCAGCCTGAGACTACAAAGTGAATTCCAGGTCAGCCTGGGCTAGAGCAAGACCCTACCTTAAAAAAAATAGATATAATTTAACCTGGACATATATTCATCACCTGCTTATTGAGTCTTAAGTGATTACTATTTTAAAGCTGTTCTCTTGTCAATTTTTTTTTCTTTGCTATACATTATGTTATAAAAGAAATTACTTTTCAGGCTATGATGTGATTCAGAAATGTATTTGTTATTGACTCCAAAGAAAATAGTGAACAAAGGCAAATTGAGGCTCCATAATGAACAGATGTTGCCTTTCATAGGGGTTAAAAGTAATTTATTTATTTAGATCCTGTCTGGTTTTACACACCTTGAATCCCAGCACTCAGAGACAGAGGTAGGAGGGTCTCTGTGAGCTCCAGGTCAGCCTGGACTAGAGTGAGACCCTACCTCAAAAATAAACAAACAAACAAAAGAAGGAGCTTATTTAGTAAATCTCAATGTAATTGAACTGGCTTGTGTGAGAGGAGATTTTATAAATAGTGTTTGTTTAATATCAGTAGGTGAGTCAGAAATTGCTTTCCTTCACCGATAATCTCTGAAACATTCCAGACACGGGAAAAAACTGCCTGTGGGTGAAATAGATTATGTTTCAGAGATTTGTAGTCAATGCGCAATGCTTTCTCATTTAAACATAAGATATAATGGGATGGGAGGTATTGTATTTTTAGAGACTGCTATATGAGGATTGGGAATCAATAAAACTGACAATGGGGACAAGGTTCTGAAAACACATGCATGGTTTAAAAAAATTGTAGCAAAAAAAGGGGCAGTTTTAGGAAAAAGCATTTATCCAGTCTACAAAAGGACATAGGTTAATATTCTATGTGAATATCTCTTTCTGACTTGCTTTTCTGTTTATGATCAATTGTTTATTGCATTCAGCAGGTCTCCAGCCAACCACTCACTGTCATTTCAGTTGCGATGGTTGTATGCATGACACTCATAAGTGTCTCTTTAGTGATGTCAGTCATGTCACTTGGATTCCCTTCCTCGTTATTTTTCTTCCCAGGAGGCAATTGATAGAACTCCCATGTGGTCCTTCACCTGGAACTTGGAAGTAGAGGGATTTCTTAAGCTCTTTGCTGTAATTCCATTTCAGACTAATTGCAGAGAGGTTGAGTGAGTCTTACATTCCAAGACCAGCTGGGGTCACGGGCAGCCACACCTAGATGGTCTGGCTATGATTCCAGAGCCCCCAAATTCCACCGGGTTGCAAGCGTAGTCAAGAATGTGAAACAGGAAAACACTGTATAATTATGCACGCTGCATAATCTTCAAAAAAGCAATTATAGTTTATTTCCGATGAAATTATGTTAAGATGTCACCTTGCCTCATGATCAGAAATAATAATGACACATCTAGAGAAGTTGGATGATGTGGGAATAAAAAGTGTCATATGAACTCATATCTCTGGATTCCTCACCTTGCTTGTAAGTAAAAATGGATTAGAACATGAAAGCGTGCAAGGCTCCCAATTGATAGTGAAAGGCGGGTCCTGGATCCCCTGGACCATCGAAGCTTTCCTTGCCTGCGTCCTGGTTGAATCGCCCTCATCTATCTCTCTTTTCTTTGGTCAAGGATTTCCACATGATACATTAGTAATTATTATTGCCTGTTCCCTGTTGCCTGTTCCCCCTTCCCCTCGTTCTGCACACTACTCATATTTACAGCAAGTAGGTAGAAGGACTATTTGGTACCATTTTCCTTTTGGAACTTCATAAAGCTCTCACTTCCCACAGTTCACATACTGAGCTAAGGAGTTCATGTTTGAGAGCCCATGATCTTACAGAGACAGTCCAACTAGGGAACACTGGGGTAGAGTCTGATTTGGTGACTAAACTAGGTAAGAATCAGATGCTTTGGCTATAAACATTCCTTCAAAACAACATATAATGATGTACTTAGGAAAGTCTAGCCAATATCTTTGGGTTGAGAAGATTCATACTTTCACTTTAGAGATATGAAGTGTTTGAAGACACTCTGTGGGTGACTTAAAGGGATTTTCCATAGAGAAGTGTACCATGTTTACCAGGATTTCAGAGAACTATCTAAAGACTGACCTTGAGCTCTACTGACCACATTTTATAACAAAGTTATAAACACACACACACATACACACACACACACATACACACACACACACACACACACACACACACATATATATATATATATATATATATATATATATATATATATATATATATAATTTCTGTATTTTGGGGTCAGTATGTGTTGTAGTCAGCTTTTATGCTGGCAGAAGGAACCTGACCAAAAACACTTTGTGGAGGAAATGGATTTATTTTGACTTACAGACTTGAGAGTAAACTCCATAACCATCGGGAAAAAAATGATACCATGAATAGAGTCTGGACATCACCTCCTAGCCAATATCAGGTGGACAACAGCAGCTGGAGAGTGTGCCAAACACTTACAAGGGGAAGCCAGATATAACACCAATAAGCCTGCCCCCAACAATACACTGCCTCCAAGAGGCTCCAATTCCAAAATTGCCACCAGCTGGGGACCAAGCATTCAGAAGACATATGTTTATGGGGGACACCTGAATCAAAGTACCATATTCCACGTCTGGCCACCATAAACTAGGAGAGTGATGATGTAAAATGCAATGCATTCAGTCCAACTTTAAAAGTCCCCATAGTTCTTTATTTATTTATTTTTATCAATCTCATTGCTGTATAGCATCCCCATAGATGAAGGTCTTTTAACTGAGCCGTAAATACCAAGAAACCCATAACAGTACAGAATAAATATTCACAGTGCAAAAGATGGCATTGGGCATAACAAAGATTGAACCAACACAAGTTTTAAAGCAAGGCAAATATCGAGTTCTGTAACTCCAAGTCCAACAACTCTAACAAGAAACAAAGTCTGCAAGTCTGATAATTATAACCAGTGACGAGCCTCTGGAGTTCTAATTCGGCCCATCTAACCAGGCTCCACACAGTACTGAATAACTCCATCTGATTCTGGCAGCTTTTCCTGGTCATCCCATAGTCCTGGCATCTCATTGGGTCTCCACTGCAACCCACAGTTCATCTTTATGGTACCATCAGGCCTCTATGCAGACAATCCATCAAGACTACTTCAAACTGCCCATTGCCATTTCCAGAAAACAAAACCATGTTCGAAATCCAATAACCCTCTTTCATGCATTTGTTATACTCCATAGTACCAGGTGGATTATCAATTTGTTAATCCAAGAGGGAATAAAGCTGACTTTAGAGTGAAAGAAACCTCCTTCAGCATTGAGGACCCTTTTTTCAAAAGAGTCCACATTCTCCCTGCTGTCCCAATGCAGATCACCTGGCCTAATCTCAATGGTTGTAATCTCTCAAACAATTAAAGCTGAATGGATAGCAGTTTTGTCCCATAGATTTCATTTCTTTCTGTGCCATCTCCATCTGCTCACACCAGTCCATTTCTTCTCAAAGCAACTCTGCATAAATTCTCAGGACACAGGCAGGCAGAATGCAACAAGCCTCTCACACAAACTGATTCTAGACCAGTCCTGACAAAGTTCCTTCTCACCCTCATAAGCCAAACTTTATAGTGCTTATATCTTTCTGCAGTCAGGTCTTTCCAATTGGAATCCATCCAACTGTATTTACAGCACTGCAAGGTATCTCTTAGGCTGAGATTTCAAATCCTTCCACATTCCTCCTGCAGATCAATTCCAAAAGGCCAAGGCCATAGAATCAGGGTTGTAGCCGCCATGATCTCACTCCTTGGTACCAATTTACTGTTGTACTCAGCTTCCTCATTGCTGACACCAAGAACCCAAGCAAATGAAGCTTGTAGGAGGAAAAGGTTTATTCTGGCTTACAGATTCAAGGGGAAAATCCATGATGGCAGGGAAAATGAGGCATGAGCAGAGGGTGGACATCACCTCCTGGCCAACATCTGGGTATCAACAGCAACAGGAGAGTGTACCAGACACTGGAAAGGGGAAGCTGGTTATAATACCCATATGCCTGCCCGCAACAATATACTGCCTCCAGGAGGCTTCAATTTCAAAATTGCCTCCAGCTTGGGATCAAGCATGAAGAATATATAAATTTAAAAATATGTAAATATATATGTGTATATGTAATACATATATATATATATATGTTTTCACTGCTAAATATACCAAAAATATAGAAAATATAGAAAAGAACCAGGCGTGGTGACATACACCTTTAATCCCAGAACTCAGGAGGTAGAGGTAGAAGGATTACTGTGAGTTCAAGACTAGCCTGAGACTACATAGTGAATTACAGATCAGCCTGGGCTCCAGTGAGACCCTGCCTCGAAAAACCAAAAAACTTTTAAAAAATTACATATATGTGTGTCTGTGTGTGCGTGTGTGTGTGTGTGTGTGTGTGTGTGTGTGTGTGTGTGTGTGTGTGTAAAGAAAGAAAGACAGAGAAAAATTAGGTGTCCATAACTAACAATAAAATAATGGCTGCAGAACACTTAATGTGGACCACATATTCATCTAAGAACCCTATGGGCATGGACAGTTTAATACAGCAAGTCTGAAAGGATAAACTTTTATTATTTTACAAATGGAGAAAGATGGCTTGGGCTGGACCATTTGATTACCCACAGTCCAGTAACTGGTAAACAGCAGGAAGAAGTGGGTTCACATAGCAAGATTCCTTGGCGAAAGCTCAAGCAGGAAGTACCTAAGACCAGTGCTATCCTCAGGTTTTAATCCACTGGGATAATTGTGTAGCAGATATGACGAGTGATTATCTAACCTCTAATTAATCCTATAGAGGGTCACCCCCCCCAATTAATCTCTCATTAGCACTGCAGGGAAGAAGGCTAGTGGCTACTTGTTTCTCTATTTAAGCATTTCCAACTTCTATAAAGCCAAAAGTTTACACTAACCGCTCCTAATTCATTCACCAGAAGTTATTTCATATGAACATTCTTTCACATGGAAATAGATATACAGTTCATGATTCTCCCTCCTGAAAATTTTGCTTTTCAGCCATTCCTGAAAGTACATATTCCAGGCACATTCGTACAGCTCAGTTCAGTGAAATGCGATGTCAGGCTCTCTCTGAAGATCTGGCACTTAGCACCTGAAATCATATTCTAATAATCCATTGTAAAGCATAGGCTCTGTATTATTTCATTTTATTTGTATGTAAGGTTTCAGGTGAGGCAGGCAGACAGGTAAATCCAGGGTCATGATGGAGCTCATTTCCCCCAGGCCACAGAGAGAGGAGAGACAAGAGGCAGGAACCCAGCCCCTCAGCAAGAGTCAGGTGTACACAGGACCTTGGGAAAAGCAATGCATGTGTTGCTCCTTGAATAGTTCTTAGACATGGCCAGTCACATGTGGGTCTCCATTCTAGTCACAGAGAAGAAGAAGGGACTTTGTAGGGGAGGGCAAGAGGGAGGATTCAGAAAATGCTCACTTCCCAAAAGGTACACTATAGCAACACTTAACTTTGAGCCAGTAGTCCGTCAATGACTATGAACATTCTTCATAAAAATCCTGAGGTAGCGGGCTGAAGAGATGGTTCAGTGGTTAAGGCTCCTGCCTGCAAAAACCTAACCACAGAGTGTGATTCCCCAGTACCCACATAAAGCCAGATGCACAAAAGGGGTGCATGCATCTGGAGTCCCTTTGCAGTGGCTGGGGGCCCTTGGAGCCACCCATTCTCTCTCTGACTCTTTCTCTCTCTCCTCTCTCTCTGTCTCTCTACTTGCAAATAAATAAATAAAAATACAAAAACAACTCCTGAGGTGTAAACTGCTAAATCTAGAATGGATTTAACAAGAACATGTGGTTACTCCTTTTTTACGTTTTATATTGGGGAACCACATCAGGTTAGATGCAATGTTAGTATCTAACTTTCATGTGATGCAAAGCACTGTTTTGAGTTGACCTCCCCTGTAATCGTGATGTGAGTAAGAGTTAGGGTTCAATTGAGTAATGGAGAATGTGAGAAAATGTGACTTGAACCTAAACTAAAGAGAAGAAGTTAAGGACATTGAATGTGGTACTAGCAAGTTTTTGATTCATTAGTTAAGAAACCACCACAGTTGGCAAATATGGTCTGTGATACTACCTGTAATCGGGAACTTAGGGTTCCTTGCCAATTCCAAGGCTCCAACAAACTTAGAGTACCCTCTATTCTTATCTTATGAAAGTCAAGAATTAATTTCATAGACCAGACGGTAAGAATTAGAGACTTTATTGGCTTTAGAGGAGAGGAGAAAGTACAGAGCTCCCACCATAAGTAAGATGTCCCTCTCCCATAGCCACATAGCTATGGTGAGAGGGCTTACCAGAACCAGGGGTCTGTACTATCCAGCCAAGCAAGAGGAAGAGAATAATTTGCCCTCCTCCAGGTAACTCTATCCTCTGGCTCAGGTGAGCAGGAGAGACAGCTGACTGGTCTGGGCTCTGACCAATCACAGTCCCAGGATTAGGTTTGAGTTCTAGTAAAGGTGACCTCCCACTCTAGGGAGGGGCTTCGATTGTCTTAGGAAAAACAGGTTAGGCCAGAGATACATAAGTCCAAGGGCATCTGCTCTTAACTTTCAGGGTCCCAGTCACCCCAAACTGTCACATATCCAAACTGATTCCAGGAAGCAAGTATTTTCTAGGAATAGGATGTGATCACCCTTCACAATGAGCACACTTATCCTACATAGAGATTGGATCATAACCCTTGATATTAAAAGTATTTTCATAAACTTCTGTCTCTTTGTCCGTCACAAGGACTCCCCCTCACGTGGTGGTGGCTTTCTACTGCTTCTGGGTTGTGTGCTCCCATTGGTGGTGGCTCGTGGACATTTTGTCATTCTTTGTAACATGTCATGGTGAGAGCCTGTGAACCCTCTAGATCACTGTGTGAATTACAAGGTATTGTTGAAAGGGGGAAAAAAAAACTATTTGGTTATAATTGAAATGCTCATTTCAGATCAATCCTATCATGACTACATTTGATATTATAGGCACAATATCACCATATTTAGCATCTAAGCATACCTTCAAAAGCTCTAGCTAACCAGACCTTCCGTGCACATAACTCTTACCTTAATATATAGGACTCTGCAAAGTTTATCAGTCATTATCAAGATCGATTGTTCTTCATACAGATAGTTTCACTACTTTCTGTTACGCATATTCCAAAACTTAGAATGGAATCCACAAATGATATCAGATTCTCCCAACTTTTTATTGATTAAGCCGTCCAGAGCTAGAAAGATGGCTTAGTGGTTAAGGTGATTGGTTGCCTGCAAAGCAAAAAGACCTGCGTTTGATTCCCCAGTACCCACATAAAGCCACATGCACAAGGTGATGCACATTTCTGGAGTTCGTTTTCAGTGGCTGGAGGCCCTGGTGCATTCATTCTCTCTTTTCTGCCTCCTTCTCTCTCTCACTCACTTTCAAATAAATAAATAAATAAATAGCATATTTTTCTAAATCTGTCAGGAAGACAAATGAGTCTTGAGAACTTTGCTTTTAGTGGAATGAAATGTGGTCCTCACGGCAGATTACAGTGATAACGACTCCAACACTAATATCATTTATCAGTGTTTACTCTGATGTGCCTCCCTGGGTGTCTCATCAACTCCAAGAATCCTACTGTTATTCCACTTTATTCATGAAGTCACTGACCAAGCCCAAAGGTCTGCAGATAGTAAGGGGGGAAGAGGACCGATATTCAAATCAAAGCCACCTGATCCAAGGGATCATGATATTAAACACTAATTTACAAAGACCCCCGGCCACATATCATCATTCTTTTTGTTGTTGTTGTTAATGGAATCCATTACTTTATTTAAATTATATTGGAATTAAAAACACCTTACAAAAAATGTGAAAATTACATACCCTTATGGACCATAACATGAAGTGCTTTTATATGAACATTAGATTTTTTTTTTGTCATTCTTGAATGTTTCCCTTTTAATCACAATTAAGAAGACCTATTCATGTTGTCATTTGGCTTCATGATTTCTCATACATTTCAGCTGCACTTGTTCTTAGTTGATGGCCAATAAATGCAGGTGACATTGCACCTCACCTGCCACCAGCCTGTCACCATGCTATTTCCGTTCTTCCCTTTTTGTCTCCTCCACCCCGGGGGTTTGTAAGCTCTCCATTGGTCAAATCTTGTGAATCAATATGACTCTTGATTTTTCTGACTGGATTGACATGTCTTAACGAAGATATACATATGAAAATGCTTATTCATTTTAATACTTATGGTTATTTATTTGCAAGCAGAGAGAGAAAGAAAGAGAGAGGGAGAGAGAGAATTATTGGCGTGCCAGGGTCTCCAGTCTCTGTGAATGAACTCCAGATGCATGCACCACTTTGTTCATCTGGCTTTACATGGGTACTGGGGAATCAAACCCAAGACAGCAGGCTTTGCAGGCAAGTGCCTTAACCACTGAGCTATCTCTCCAGCCCCAAATGCCTATTCTTGTTCCAAAGCGTGTAGACATCTGCTCTGTAACAGTTACCAACATGCTTTGGATTCTAGTTACTTTGTCATTTTGTGTTCTGCTGCGTGGAAAAGCGATTAGTCCCTGTGTTTCCCCTGCTCTTGATATCTGAGAACACCTGAGTATTTTGTCACCAAGAATATTTTCGTCTCACTTCTGTCCTCCATTGGTTTATTCCAACTGTTTTATTGGAATTTTTTTCCTCTGGTTCCTAAACATTAGAGACTTCCAAAATTCTTATTTTCAGCGCTTCCTGTACACATGAGACCTGTACCCTGATGTCCTTGACATCACAAGATGTTTCTTACAACACAACATATTATGTCAATCCTGAGAAATCCCAGAAAGACAAATAGATCTTATGTTCTCTTTTCCATGGCCTATATCTGCTTTGCTATTTTTACATAAATGTTATGGCTTGAATCTGAAATGTCCGCTAAGGCTCATGAACATTCTAGATGTCATCCGATGCTACTCTTTTGTGGAATGCTAGCTTGTAGAAACTTTGGAAGTTGGGACCTGGCTGGAAGCCCTTGGGGACAAATTATCCCTGACCACTTTCTGTCTTTCTCTCTACTTCCTACTCAGCCATGAACTAAACAAATCTCCTTTCCTAAATGGTTCCACTGTGATGATGCCCTCTCCCCAAGGGCACAGGGGAGACCAGAGGTTGAACCCTTGGGAACCATTAACCAAAACAAATCCTAACTCTGTATGGCTGACATATTTCGCACAGTGATGTAAAAGTAACTAACATCCTTTTGAAAAGTAACTCACACACTTTTCTCTGGCACAAAACAGATGAAAGTATGACCTGTGTCCCTAATTACTCATCAGTAAGCCACCAACAAAATATATTACTATTTTCTAAAATTCATAACAGGCTGCATTTTGGGATGTTTCCTTTTTCTGCAAACAGTCATAACTTTGGAGTCTGCATTCTATATGTTAGAAAGAATAGCACTTATTCCTTCTAGAAACTTCCATAGTTAGTGCTACCCCAATGCTTCCGGCAAAGGTGTTTCCTTCATGATATAAGACCTGGGAGAGTGTGGTCTTCGGATTGGCCTGGCCACTTGCCTTCTCGTCTGTTCCTTCTTCAGTTTACAATTCCCACATTCTACCACTTATAATCATTAAGCAAATGCTAAGAGATTTCAGAATGTTGCAAACAAAAAAATTATTAACTGGGCTGGAAAGATGGTTCAGCAATTAAGCCACTTTTCTGAAGAGCCTAACAACCAGAGTTCGATTGCTCAGTTTCCACATGGAACCAGATGCACAAAGTGGTACATGCATCTGGAGTCTGCAGTGGCTGGAGGCCCTGATGTGCCCATTCTCTCCCGCCCTCCATCTCCATCTCCATCTCTCTCTCTCTCTCTCTCTCTCTCTCTCTCTCTCTCTCTCTCTCTCATCTCTGCTTCCAAAAAATAGATAAACTTATTTTAAAAATTGAATTTTTGGTGTGTTTCTATGCTCTGAACTTGATTTAAAGATTCTCGGTGGAAGTCAGAGGAGAATTTTCACATTGGTCTTGTTTGTCCAGCTCACTTCAGGCAAGGTTACTCACTCTGAATTCTTGCCCCAAAGTTATTTGCTGTGCTCACCATAGCTTCCAGAAAATTCTCCTGTCTGTGCCTCCCCATCTCCCCATCTCCCCATCAGCATCAAGTGTGCTAGGGTTACAGAAAGGGCTTCTGGCTCTTTGCATGGGTACTCAGGCGTCTTATCCACTAAGCCATCTCCCCAGACCTCACAATCTTGTTTTGAATGAAAAAGGAAATGATACTTGATTTTATATAGCATTTGGCTTAACATTCAAAAGTGATTTAAAAGTGATCAGGGTGCCTCTTTGAAAGAGCTAGAAGTCAGTGTGACCAGCTGTGGTTTCCATGCACATTTTAATTACATTATTCATACCTTTGTGGACAGGGCTATAAAGTTTTATGTATCTTTCTAATACCCTTTCTTACTGGTTACATTGAGCCCAATTATTTTAAATGAAAATTAAACTACATAATGAATTATCTAAGTGACCTAGCACATTTAATTTGGAGTATTTTATATTCATTTCACAGGCTATCCATACTGGCATTAGCTTAGTCAGTGTTCACTAATTTTCCTTATGCAGACAACAGTATATAGATTTTCAAAGCTGGCATTATGTACAAATCTTTAAAGTCTTAAAAACAACATAAATGAGGTGAAACTATCTCATGTTTTAAAATCCTCCAACTGAACATATGTTTAAAAGAATTTGACATCTCGGTATTGAAGTACTATTGTAATATAGAACCAGCTCAACATATTTCTGGGTTGACTTTAAAATAATCTGTTTTTTAATTATAAATTTCATTCACTTACTATATAAACAAGGACTTTAGTACTTTTAAGGTATACTATTTTATGTCCCTGACTACTAATTATATCATGTTTAATGCTACTTGGTTAGTATTTCCTGAGTTACTATTGAATTAAAACACTTCTGAAAATTGTGACTTTCTTAAAAATGCTATCATCCTGTGATGCAATTTATGAGCTCAATTGAAATATCTCAAACACATGATGTGTTTATTTTTATAATTAAATTTTATTTTTTCTTCCTTTGTTATTCAAAATCACTTTCTTTTTTATTTTATTTTATTTTATTATTTTATTTTATTTTTAAATATATATTTATTGTCAAAATCACTTTCTATAGGTACTTTTTTCCCAGTCTTTCGGGATAGAGTCTGGCTCTAGCCCAGGCTGACCTGGAATTCACTATGTAGTCTCAGGTTGAACTCCAACACACAGCATCCTCTTACCTCTGCCTCCCAAGTGCTGGGATTAAAGGCATGTACCACTGAGCCCTAACTATACCAGTAATTTTTAAGCACACAAACTTTCCCTTTTGAGATCAACTTTGCAATAATAATGATGGGGTTTATCTTAGTCAGTTTGGGCTGCTATGACAAAGTGCTGGAGACTTGGTGGCATGTAAACTGTACAAGTTTATTTATCATGACTTTGGACGTTGGGAGTCTGAAACTCAATGTCAGCAGGGTGGGTTCCTGATGAGGAGCCTTTCTGTAGATAACTGACTTCTCATTTCATCCTCATATGGCTGAGAGCAGAGCAAAGGCACAACACCCAATGAATCCTCCCAGTTCACTGATCCCATGAAGACCCACCATCCCTAAGTCTTTATCCAACACTAACTTGCTCTGAGATACCCAACTCTAGTTTTGTTTGTTTGCTTTTGTTTTTGAGGTAGCATCTCACTCTAGTCCAGGCTGACCTAGAATTCACTCTGCAGTTCCAGATTGGCCTCAGACTCAGTGATCCTCCTACCTCTGCCTCCCAAGTACTGGGATTAAAGTGTGCACCACCACGCAGGACTGAAATACCCATCTCTTAATACAGCCACATTGGGAGTCGAGTTTTCACGGATATATTTTGGTAAGTTACAAACATTCAGCTCACAAGTGAATTTTCAAATAATATATTGTTCTAAGATGTTCAACCTTGTAATTGGGGGAGGATTAAGAGGTATGTCTCAAAGCAGGATTTGGAAGTCTCAAACTGGAATTGTACCAAGAAAGTATTCTGAGTTTCCTTAGGAACAGAAAGTTTTCCTGAGATGGAGAACCTCCAAGATTTCAAGAAGAATGGTTCTAAGTAAATCAAGATGAATTGGTAACCTTCTAATTTTAAAGAAGGTGATGATGATCAGGTTAGATATTAGCTTAATACTTAGGAGCAGAAGTGAATGTTAAAGAAAATCAGCAGTGACTTCAAACAGACAGGACATGCATGTGTTCTGTGGGAAATTTCTTTGCATGCTGTTAACCTCTTCTTGATTGCTGATAGTCAAGGCCCCTGAGAATTTTTCCTGGTTATAGTCACTGAGATGGTTGTGTTGTCAACTTGACCTGTTTAGTAACCCACAAACTTGGGTGGGTCTTTGTGGTTGTTTATAAGAAGGATTAACTAAAGGAGGAGTTCCCTCCTCCAGAGTGAGCCCTTCCCTCAGAGTGGGCGGTCTTCTCAGAAGGGGGCAGGATAGAAGGAAGCTCCAGAGGAAGGAAATCTCTTCTCTTCCATCCCCCACCCACATGTTTGCTGTTGTTGTATGTGTGGTGTTGGTGATGGGTTTCTCTCTCTGCTTGGACCTGTGAAAGGGAGTCAGCCTCTTTCTCCATTATGGAACATCCCCTGGATCTGTAGCTTCAATAAAATCCCTTCCTCCCATAACTCTGCCTGGTTTGGAGGGTCATCCCAGTCATGTGTGGCTCTGACAGTCACCTGGATGTCTTTGAGGAAGCAGGAGGAGGGTTTCTGTGTGTTTGGCTCTCACAGTGCCGTCCTCCTGGAGAATCACACAGCATCCTGTCACCTGCTCCTGAGCCCTCTGCTGTGTGTTGACCACCTGAGTGAAGCTTGAGTCTGAAGGAAAAATATTCCTTCCAATTATTTGGGATAAGAAACAGAACCAGCAGCAGGAATGGGGTGGAGAAAGGTGTGAAAGGGTAACAGAGATGTAAATATGACCCAGGAACATTGTACAGATATGACCCAGTGAGGTGGCTCACGTCTATAATTCCAGCACTTGGGAAGCTTAGACAGAAAGATTACTGTGAATTTGTGGCTGCCCTTGGTTATCTAGCAAGTTTGAGGCCAACCTGAGCTCTGAAATGAGATCCTGACTCAAAAGAAAAGAGGGCTGGAGGGCTGACTCAGCAGTTAAGGCACTTGCCAGCAACACCTAAGGACTCCTGTTTGATCCCCCAGTACCCACATAAAGCCAGACACACAAAGTGGCACATGCATCTGGAGTTTATTTGCAGTGGCTGGAGGACCTGGAGCACCCATTCTCTCTCTCCCTCTTCCTCCCTCTCTCTCTCTCACTTTCCCTCTCTCTCTTCTCTCTGCAAATAAATAAAAATTAAAAAAGAAAAGGAATAAAATAAAAATTCTTATATTTTATATAACTAGTATATGTAAAAAAAAAGAAAAATGGAATCAAATAAAAAGTAAAGCAAGTGAGTCAATTTGAGGAAATATAAGAAATATGTGTCCTCTTCTCTTTCCCGTCTTCTTCATTCTTGGACCTCAGGACATGTGATTATTGCAGACGGGAGCTCTGTGTTCTATAGCATGTCGTCACTCCACAATATACCATGAACATTAAGCACACATGAATAGTATTAATCCTGATTTATTTTAATCTGATGATTTAGTAACTTACCACAGAATGACTCTTCCTGGGTCCCTGTACCAATTATCTTCTTGTTAATTGGATTAAAAAAAAAAACTGACCAGAAGCTGATGATGGAAGAAAATAGTCTATTTTGGTTTACAGTTTCATACCAATGAGTAAGTGAGCTTTTGTTATGGACTTGTATTGAATTAAGCCTTTTACTTGTGTCATCTTCTGCATTCTTCAAATACAGTATATTTTAAAAAGAGAATTGAATGCTATTACTCAATGTAATCCATAGAACACTTATGTAATGTGTGAAAGGCACTGGTTTTGATCCCAAATGCTATAAAACACAAAAAACCAAGGAACTGAATGAAATTGTGGTGGTATGATCCAGGAGTTCCCCATAGACTCATGTGTTCTGAATGCTGATCCCCAGCTGATGGCAGTTTGGGAATTGGAACCTTGTTGGAGGTGTTTTGTTGGGGGTGGGCTTATAGGATTCTAGCCAGTTTACCCTTTTCAGTGTTGGGCACACTCTCCTGCTGCTGTTGTCCACCTGATGTTTTGGCCAGGAGGTGATGTCCAGCCTCTTCTCAGGCCGTCGTTTTCCCTGCCATCATGGAGCTTCCCCTCGAGTCTGTAAGCCAGAATAAACCCTTTCCTCCACAAGATGCTTTTGGCTAGGTGTTTTGTGTCAGCAGCTCAAAGCTGATTACAACAGTAATGTAAACTAAAATGAGGGATTTCAAGAAATTTGGTCAAAGTCACAGTTATAGTAAGTTGTAAGAAAAACAGTTATTTAGTTAGGGCCAGAACTCTGGCTTAAGGGAGGTTAAAGGACCAGACTAGTCTGGTTCTCAAAAAGCAACAGGGATGGGGCTGGAGAGGTAGTTCAGTGGTTAATAAGCTTGCCTCCAAAACCTAACTTCTTGGGTTTGATTCCCCAGTGCCCACATAGAACCAGAGGCACACAGTGGCGTGTGCAGCTGGAGTTCATTTGCAGTGGCTAGAGGCCCTGGAGCACCCATTCTCTCTTCGTCTTTCTGACTCTCTCTGCTTGCAAATAAGTAAAATATTTTTAATAAATAAATTTAAAAAATTAAAAAGCAGGAGTGATGGGGACAGCAGAGGAGACAGGGGGTTTGCTTCTTAAGCATCTTGGTGACATCATGGTGAACTGATAGCTAAGAGTTAACAATCTATCCTTGACCTGCCTACCCCAGCATGCTGTTAAATAGAACAGAGAAAGGATGGGGGCGGGGTTCTGGTCCCCAGAGACCATCTTGGTCTGGCTGTGGTCTCATTGATCATTGTTTCAGGATCCGTCATGCAGACCTGTGTTGTCACCATGGGAGTTTCTGTTACTGGGAGGCAATTTTTTGGTCCTTTGAACATATTCACCAATAGGATCTATTGTTCCCGAGGCCCTGCCAGGAAGACAGATTCCAGAGAGCTCCAAAGGGTCTAACACGATGAAGCCAGCTAGGTTGGTAATTGTGACTGCAATGAAGTTTTCAATTCTACAGATATGAAGAATGATGTTCAGAACAAAAGTCAGCTTGACTGTGAACCCAAGATGCTGGGTTTCTGGGAATAATATATATTATAATATTGTCAGTAACTATTTTAATATTTTATTTATTTGAGAGAGAGAGAGAAAAAAAAAGAATGGGTATGCCAGGGCCTCCAGCCACTGCGAAGGAAATCCAGACTCATGTGCCACCTGTGCATCCGGCTTTACTTAGGTACTGGGGAATTGAAACCTGTCCTTAGGCTTTGCAGGCAAGTGCCTTAACTGCTGAGCCATCTCTCCAGTCCCCATTCCTATTTCAGATTCAGTTGTCTTTATACCTGTCCCTATAGTACCTAAGGAGCCTGTCTGTGTTCTGGGGTTTTGGCAAATCCATTTGCTAACTGGTGTCTTCTTAAGCTTCGAGGTTTGCAGGCTCAGTGTTAAGTTTAAATGGCTGTTTCCTACATCATGAATCTTAGTCATACTAACTGCTGTGCTGTGAGCCTTATCTCCGTCTTCTTGCTGTTTGAACTGCTCTGCTTCCCATGTGGTTTAAATACAAACATGATAAAAAAATGAAAACGCAGAAAGAGCTGCCACCAGCATACTTGAAATCTACACGTGCTGATGTCCCCATGAGGAAGGGGTCTCCCTCTGTTGATATGTTGTTGGTTCTGGCTCCTGTTATGTTCCTAGCTGCTGGGTTTATCCCTGGAATTCCGCAGCCCTTGTCCCATGTGCCATGACAAATCACCTGATCCTTACCTTAAAATCCAGAATTCTCACTAGGGTAAATTGAATATCTGTATTACTGTTTTGAAAATTCCTGAGTGTTATTCTTAATATCTGTAGAATTGAAATCATCATTGGCAAGATGAAATATGCATTCATTTTATTATGAAATAAAAATTCATGAGTGTTATTCTTAATATCTATAGGATTGAAATTGTCACTGGCAGGACAAAGTATGCGTTCATTTTATTATGAAATGTTACCTGTCTTTGTTCATTTTGCTTTAGATGAATCCTTGATGTATTATTCAAAGAAATAAAACCAGTTTCTCTCTCTCTCTCTCTCTCTCTCTCTCTCTCTCTCTCTCTCTCTCTCTCTCGGTGTTAAGCTTTTTTATAATTTATTAAGGAGAAACTTTGTACAAACAAATCATGTGTTGGTACCACAGTTTCCCTCCTCCCTGCCCCCATTCCACAGGGGGGGCCCTCCTCAGTGGGATTGCTGGCATGTTCCATGGGGTTGAGGGCTATGAGTTGTGTGAGCAGCAATCAGACACTGTGAGCATGGGCAATGCCTCTGCATATTCCTACTTTAACTCTTACAATCTTTCCACCCCCTCTTCTGCAAAATTTTCCCTGAGCCTAAAACCTATTCTTGCCATGTTCATGCAGTCACATAGGGCTCCATGTTCTCAAGGTCACTGTGGTCAATCCTCTGTGATCAGCTGCTCCAATTTTTGTTAACTTTTAAGTCAGATTCACAACTTCCTTTTCCCCAATTCCTGTAACATACTCATTCCCGTGGAATGCTGGTCCTGCCTAGAAGGCATAAACTTGAAGTCCCCAAGTGCTTACAGTAGAGTATGGGTATATATGTCAGTTCATGGGGACTTGATGTCTTGTTTCAGATACAAACCCTTTGGTTACTACCATGAGAATAGAAATTAAAGAATCTGGGCTGGAGAGATAGCTCTGCAGTTAAATCCATTGCCTGCAAAGCCTAACAACCAGGGTTTGAATCCCCAAAACCCACATTAAGCCAGATGCACAAAATGGTGCATGTATCTGGAGTTTGTTTGCAGTGGCTGTAGGCCCTGGTGAACCCATTCATGTCCTCTCTCTTTCTCTCTCTTTTAAACTTTTTAATAAAATGTCTTATATATTTATGAGAGAGAGAGAGAGAAAGAGATAGAGGCAGATAGAGAAAGAAAGGGCACTGCAAACGAACTCAGACACATGTGCCACCTTGTGCATCTGGCTTCATGTGGGTACTGGCAAATTGAACCAATTGAACCAGGGCCCTTAGGTTTTGTATGCAAGCACCTTAACTGTGAGCCATCTTTCCAGCCCAACTCTCTCTCTCTCTCCCTCTCTCTCCTATAAATAAACAAACCATTTTTTAAAAAATTAAAGAATTCCCCAACATGAATGCAGGGAACCCATGTGGCATAGTATCTGCCCCAGAACCACCATTCTGCTCACTGCTGTATTGTTTGAACTCTACATATGACTAGGGGAGGGACTGGCATGGTGCCCATGCCCTCCTCAGGACACCTACCTTTGCTACTCAGACACCTACACAAGTACAAGCAGCTGTCTGGCACCACGCCCACCCCTATCACCCTTCACTACCCAGTGTATGGACACCTCATGTGACCCCCTACCTCCATAGTAGTACTCCCACCCACCACACTGGGTGCACCCCAGCTCCTTGAGCTACAGGACACATGGCACCCCAGTCCTAGCCCTTGCATACCCATTACCACAATGCTATGGCTGAGAGCTCAATGGTCATGCACACCCCACACCCTACGGCTGCAATGGGGTCACCTTACCACCCCTTTAATTATCGGTAATGAGTGACTCTACACTTGAGCGTCAAGCAGCACTGAGCTGAGCCAAGACCTATGAAGATGAGGGAATACCAAGGACAGGCTGACTCAACACAGGTGTGCAAGAACGACTTAATCAACAGAGTATCTCCAATGCACAAACAGAAGTCACATGTAAAACCAGGAATCATAGCTCCTTTAAAAATTACCAAACATACAGAAATTATTTACATTGAGAGGGACATAGATGAAATACAGGCAAAGACTTCAAAAGAACAATGCCAAGTATATGCAAAAATTTCAACTTCATTATACATCTTGATGGTTTGAAAGAAAAAACAAGAACAAACCGAACCCAAAAGTAATATCCAAAAATCATTAAGCTCAGGGCAGAAATCAATGAAATGGGAAAAAATGAAACCTAGAATTCATTCTTTGGAAAAATAATAGATTGGAAAGCCTATAGTCAAATTAACCAAAAAAAGTGACATATTAATAAATCAGGAAATCAAAAGGATAGATTACGAAAGATACCCATAAAAATTTTGAAAACATAAGTACATACATTAATATATTAAAATATTTGATAAAGTTATTGGGTCCCTTATGCCCTTTTTTGTATCTCCTAGGTTTTGATTAACCTTCCCCACACCCCTGTTCTCCCATGTCCCCCGTCCTCACCCCTGCATAACTTTACATCCCTAAAATATTCCCCACTCTCTCTTTGCTTGCAAATAAATAAATAAAAATCATTTTAAAATAATTTGAAAACTATTAAAACACCTGTGATCATAAAGACATTTCAAATGAATCCAGAGTTGATGTATACTTAAAAGCTTTTCAAGAGTTTTCCTATAATCTTACTTCTTTGTGTACAAAATGAGGCCATCAGCTTGCTGATTAAAGCTAGAAGCCAGGAAAGGAAAGGAAACAAAGGAACCTCAAAGCTCTATTAATTTTGTGCAATACTTGAGGCAGTTTAAAGGGACTGGGTCCCCCAAAGTAAAAAGCAGGAATGTTGTTAAGTCTACCCTGGCACCCCTCACTTTGAGATCAGAGAAGGCATCTACTTAATGCTTTCCTAAAGAAGTTACATCATTTTTGGGATAAGCAACCAAGTCCCTCCCTGGGAAGGAGTTCCCCTTTCCTAGAATTAATATTCCCTGGGAGATTTATATCTGATTCTGGCATGTGGTTGGTTAAGGCTCAGTCCACATGCACAACCTATAAATGATCCCGATTTGGGTCACAGGAAGGGTTATTACCCCCTTCCACCTTCCACATGGCAGGAGCTCTCTGTACTTTCTCCTCTTTCCTTCTCTATCTAATAAATCTCGCTAAAACTTACCCTCTGGTCTATGGGTTTCAATTCTTTGAATTCATAAGATATGAGATACCCCAAATTGATTGGTGCATTGACATATATTGGTGTATTGATGAGGAACCCCAAATTCCAGTGTCATACTCATGCAATGTCCAGGGTTATGGGACTCTGTAGAGCCTAGCTTTTCCGCCTGATGTGAACTAGGAAAGTCTTCCTAATTTTGTTGACATAAACATTTGGTCCATGTGTGAGATGAAAAGCCAATTGGAAGCTCTGAAATGATCTCACCTGTGAGTTTTACCTCCTTCCTTCTGTAAAAATGAAGTTCTTTTGAGAAGATTGGGAAGATACTTGATGTAATCTCGAAGATATAGTGAAATTCTAGAAGGAAAGGACACTGAGAATTTGTTCTTGTTGTTGTAGTGAAACTAGTAAAACCACTCCAGGGGCTGGAGAGATGGCTCAATGGTTAAGGTACTTGACTGCAAAGCCTAAGGACACAGGTTCAATTCCCCAATATCTATGTAAAACCAGATGCACAAAGAGGCACATACATACCTGGAGTTCGTTTGCAGGATGGGAAGTCCTGGTGGCACCCATTCCCTCTGTCCCTCCTATCTCTCTCTCTCTCTCTCTCTCTCTCTCTCTCTCTCTCTCTCTCTCTCTCTCTCTCTCTCCCTCCCTCTCTCTCTCCACTTGCAAATAAATTTTCAGTCCTGTCGCCATCTGGGCTTATGTAATTCTGTGTGCGGAGATGCCCTGCACATAGTAGGGTCTTCATTCTGGGGCTAGGTACTTCTGTGTGGAGATGCCCTGCACATAGTAGGTGTCAGAGGATGATCGGTCTTCATTCGGAGCTAGGTACTTCTGTGTGGGGATGCCCTGCACATAGTAGGCTGTCAGAGGATGGTCTGCTTCCACTCACTAAATCCTGGAAGCCACTTCCATTTATAACAACTGAAATTTGTTCTAGACTTTGCCAAATGTCCTTAAAAGAAAAATTTGCTCCTTTTTGAGAGGTCTAGAAAAATCAGAACTGTTTTATAGAACAAATTAAAGTCCAGAAGATTCTAGAACAAATAGTCAAGTGTCAAAAATATGCTCATCCTCAAATTTATACTCATTCATTCCTGTTCTCCACAAAGTCTCTCTTGACAATATGGGACATTCTCCACCTTCTGGGCTGTGCCCAAAATGTAGACATAAAATGTAATGTTCCGGTGCCAGAAATAAGCCTTGCCAGCAAGAAGATAGACCTATCCCTCCAGGGATCAGGAAGCAAATGTGTTTTGCTAGAACTTTCCTTGAGCGTCTATGGAGCAATGAAAGGCATGGGCAGGAATCCAGGCAACCTGTCATAAAGCTGATGGAAACAAGCGAGAAATGTACATGTCTCTCTGTTCCTTCAAGTGGATTTCACAGCTCATTTCCCAGTTTTAGGCTGCAAGAGCCGGAGTGACAGAGCGGACCAGGCAGTTGCCAAGCACTGAATTGATAAACCAGGAGATGGGGAATCCATGTGTCGTAGTCAGCCACACGCCACTGGGATGAATCTCCAAACCAGGCACGATTTGGGTAGGAAAATATTTATTGAACAGATCTAGGGGAAGAAGTTAAGGAAAGGCTGGCCCCCTTTCACAGAAGCAAGCAGAGAGAGAGAGAGAGAGACAGAAGCCCACCACCAGCACCAAGCAAGCCCACTGTAACACACTGTGATTCACAAACTGCAGAACTCCAGACCAGGGTTCTGGCTCTTCTTTTGCAGATCTATCCTTACTATTTTACAGCCAAATTAGAAAGGGGGATAACAACTCATGGTTGGCCCACTAAACAATGTAACTCATTATGGACAATAAAGAAAAAAAAAGACAGAAGAGAAACAAAACCAAAAAAAAAAATACTTCAGACACAAAGATAAAATAAACTGAAATAACACTGGTAACAATCAATTCATTGATATAAAACACTGATTTTGTGAAATTAATTGGATTCTTTACCACTTTATCAGTAAATATCTTTCTGAAGTCATAAAAAAAAGGGGGTCAGTCCCCAGGAGGCTAGGCCAAAGTGGCACTTCCTCCAGCCAGAAGCCTGGAGACAATGAATAATTTTAATAAATCCTTAATTCTTTGGGGGGGGACATTATTCAAACTACCACCCCATGACAGCCAGACACAGAGCTGTCTGCAGAGGATAAAAGGTGATCCACTGAAAGATGTGGAAAGAATAGTTTCCTCAAGTCTCTTTAAAGAAGGAGTGATCTGGAAGCATTTATGCATTGGTGTGATGCATTTCCCTAGGGACTCTGCCTGTCTGCAATCTGCTTAGCTATTAGCAATATTTATATGCTAATTGCTAGCGTGATACATGGGTGCCCTCCTTGCTGTAAAGTGAATCAGCAGGCATCATACTTAATTCTTGCCATAACACCACTTGATTTAAGTTAAGTGAGAAGTGCATCCTACGGGCACAGATATGCTTAATTAAGAAATCATATTATGATATACACTCTTCATAAACAATTCAAACAACAGAACCCTACATAAAACATGGGCATTCTCTCGTCTGCTGCCAACCACTCCAATAATTTCTGGAATAGCCACATTAATCTAATAACCACAGTAATCAGATTCCAGATACATTTGAAAGCAGTTAAAAAAATAGATTTAACAGTGGGTATGGTTTATCTCTAAAGAATTAGTTGTGAGAGGCTGGGGGCTGGTAGGGATGGACCAGGGAGGAGCCAAAGAAATAGTTTCTATCGGTCACTTCCTAATATTTATGCATTTGTTTTATGAACATTACATAAAATTCTATATTCTAACAAATATTAATTTCTTGACTGCAAATTTTGTTTACTCGCTCTTGGCTCTTACCTATGCAGTGCTCATTTTCCCTTCAATTCATTGCTAATTTGGTTAAATATCTTATTTCTTTTGTACTCATGGATATATGAATGTGTGGATATGTATGTACACGCTTGTGGCATGCAGGTGTACACGTATGTGTGGGTGTGCATGTACACGTTTGTGTGGAGGCCACAGGACAGCCTTGGTCTCATCCTCAGGATCTCCATCTACCTCCTCTGGGATAGGGTCTCTCAGTAGCCTGTAGCTTAGCAAGTGGGGTAGACTTGTTGGTCAGGAAACCCCAGCAAAGTTAAATCTGCTTTTCCAGTCTTCAGTAGATGCTGTATTCAAACGACCTGAACATCCTGGCATCCTCAACACCTCGGGATCTCAATGACATCTTAAGCTACATCACACATCAGCCTTTTAGGACCTCTCCTCTGAGTTATGCTTCACATTGCCTGGCCTCTTTGGCTTTTTTGTCTGAAACCTTGGCACATACCTCCATGAGGCCATAACTCATAGTCTTTCTTCTGGAATGTTCATCTAATTTCCTGTTTGATAAAAATACACACACGTGAGAAGTGGAGAGGGAATTCCAAAGAGGGTAAAGAGAGGGAGGTGGGTGGGGATTTTGATCACGGTGTGTTGTCTATACTTATGGAAGTTGTCAATAAAACATTAAAAAAATAAAATAAGATCTGCACATGTATTGATAAACTTGTTTGCTTTTATAATCACCATATTTGAAAGAAACAAAACCAAAAAGGAAAAATGCTAGGGGAAAGAACCTGCTTCTACCTTGGGTTATTATTCGAAATGTTTACTTTGTCTTCCTAATGAGAGTTTAGGTAGCTATCCATAAGAATTCAAGCTGGAATTTTGATATTAGATAAATTACAATTATGTTAGGGAAGTTCCTGTAATCTTACCCTTAAAATGGAATATTTCTTCCCTTTGTCTAAGGATTATTTTTTAAAAATATTTTATTTATTCATTTTCAAGCAGAGAGATAGAGAGAGAGAGAGAGAGAGAGAGAGAGAGAGAGAGAGAGTACACCAGGGCCACCACCTTGTGGGTCTGGCTTATGTGGGTCCTGGGGAATTGAACCCTGGGCCTTAGGCACTGGAGGCAAGTGCCTTAACCGCTGAGCCATCTCTCCAGCCCAGAATTATTATGAATACTAAATGGTATGCTCTGCATACCTACAAATCCAGCTGACTCCATGGATCATGTGACTTCCAGCTGCCAGTTTGAGATGCAGCCCTCATGGCCCACAGGTCTAGTGGTCTTCCTGTGGGTGGGGCTGGACAGGGGAACCTGGGCAAACATTTGATTGGACAACCTACCTGGTCAGATACTCTTGTTTCAAACCACTCCCTTTCAAGTTCAAGTAATTTGCATTTGCTCAGCCTGGAGCTGGTAATGACAGCTGGGTGTGCTACTGGTTCCCTTGTCACTTTCCTACTCGTCACTTCCTGCTGGTTAGTGTACAGTCCCAGGTTTCTTGGGAGTGGTGCTAAGCTCTTCAACGATCAGTCGCTTTATCTGGACTTGTGTCTGCAACTTGCCACTTTTCATTTAGGCCATGCATCTTTCTGGGTTTTTGTTTTTTGTGTTTTGTTTTGTTTTTGTTTGTGCTTTTGTTTTTTTCCAGATAGGGTCTCGCTCTAGCTCAGGCTGACCTGAACTTCACTATGTAGTCTCAGGATGGCCTTGAACTCATGGCATCTTTCTTTATCACACAACATTCTTTCACCTCCTCTAGGCTGCTTTTTTGTTCAGAAGTATCGCTGTGAATCTGGCTAAACGCAGTGGGCAAGAACTATGCAGAAATGGTTTGATGCTGCCTTGAAGATTCTGCCCACAAATAAATTAGTTCATTACTTTTGAATTCCCTCTCATATTCTCAGGACAAGGATGCAATGTATGTAGGCTCTTTGCCAGAATGGAAAACAAATTGCCTCCAGCAGAATTCCTAACAGAGTCATCACAAGCCTGGCATTCAATGTCAACATTTTTATCCAGTACCTCCCAGGAATAGCTCGTTGAGCTGTGCTTTTATAACTCTAGGGATTATTCTTATATGTTACTCCAAATTCTTCCATATTCCACCCGCAAATAATCCCAAAGGCCGACACACCTCCAAGTCAGTTCTCGTTTCACAGCAATGGCCCAAATTCTCAGTATCAATATTTTTTGAAAATATTTATTTGCAGAGAATGAATGGGTGCACCAGGGCCTCCAGCCACTGCAAACAAAGTCCAGATACATGCACCACTTCATGCATCTGGCTTTCCGTGGGTACTGGGGAGTTCAACCCAGGTCGTTAGGCATTACAAGCAGGTGCCTTTAACCCCTGAGCCATCTCTCCAGGCCTCAGTATCAATAGTCTGTGGAACTTTCTTTTCTCAGAGCTGTGACTGCATTCCTGATAGAAGCAACTGATTGGAAGAGAGGAGTGGGTATTGTAATAAACTTCAGACAGAGCTACTCATTTCAATTTAGCTTGTGAGCATATGGCATGTGGCCATAATTCTTACAATGTCAAGAAGGAGATGTGTCTGCCATCATTGAAAGAGACTGGGGTGGAGAACAAGGCACTTGGTCCTTTGAGAAATACAAGCCAGGATGCATTAGCAACCCTAGAAAGACAGTGGGCTTCCTGGCATCTCAAATGATGAACCCTTAATGTGGATTGTTCATCTAACTTCCTGTTTAATAAAAATATACCCATGTGAGAAGTGGAGAGGGCATTTGGGAGGGGCTAAAGAGAGAGAGGTGGGTGGGGATTACAATCATCATAAATTGTCTGGATTTATGAAAGTTGTCAATAAAAAGTTTAAAAAAAACACGACCTACGCATTTATTGATAAATTTAATTGCTTTTAGAATCACCATATTTAAAAGAAACAAAACCAAAAAGGAAAGGGGAAAAAAAAAACCTGCTTCTACCTTGGGTCCTTATTTGAAATGTTTAATTTGTCTTTGTAATCAGAGTTTAGGTAGCTAGCTATCCATCTGGATTCCAGCTGAAAATTTGATATGAGGCTAATTACTATTTCAGTAATTTGACCCTTAAAGTGAAATACTTCTTCCCTTTGTCTAAGGATTATTATGAATACTAAATGAGAGTTGAAAGGTCACTGGACATCTGCTATTCTTGTAGATACAATCCCTTTCCTAACTTGAATACGATAGTGGAAGATTTCAACAGTTTTCCTTGATTATCTATAAACTTAATTGATGCATCAAGTTTTTAAAAAATAGTCTAAGAAATGTCAAACTGTAATATTACTTCATTTCCTTTTTCTATTTGTCTCTTAAATCCCAGCTTCCAGCTGAGTCTGCCTTGCTCAGATGGATGGACAAAGTCAATTGAGTAATTACCAAGTATTGCTTTCACTTTGAGCAATTTCACTATTTTACTTGGGGATGTAATGCTCTCAGGGTGTGGGGGACCCAAATTTCTTTTTTCTTCAGAACAAGCATATATGTTTCTTGAATTATTTAGATTTAAAAAAAAACTTTTCTATCCACTCATTCATTTTCCTTAATGCAGCATGTATTCATTTAGGTATTTATTTTCATTAATATAATATGTAGTAATTTGTTTTCAGTTTTTACTACGTATATTTCAGAAAGAAAATAAAGCCAGTAGAATTTACTCCTAACTTTCTATAATTATGTGCAAACCTATATCCAGCCACAAGATATTATTTATCATGATCCTGACAACAATGTAAGGATTATTCTTTTACCACAAGTTATAGAATCCATGTGTTATGCCATTAGTGAGTTACATTCGCGATGGAAACTTGTCCATTGTGATCTGTTGAAATATTCTACCTAGAATATTCTCAGGCACCTCCAGCCTTCATAGACAATGTTTTCTCTGGGGATACAGAACGATCAGACAAGAGGAAAGAAGAAAACGAATACAGAATATATTCTAATAACTCTTCACATTAATTTTACATTAATTCACCATGTAAACAACCCATAAGAACATCTGACAGAATAATTACCCATATAGAAGTTCAAAAATTGTTAAATTATTATGAGGAGATAAGGATGCCATGGTGGGGGGGAATCTATTGCATTCTCTTCTAGTTGGGGTCAGGGGTTGGTGATAATAGGGCAAAATTTTCTATGAGAACCTGTGTCTGTCTATCCACAGCCAGTCAGAGAACTGTGGACTGCTTCTCTGATGTGTGGTTTTCTCAATCTTACTGTCTTTGGGCTCCCAGTGTCTAGAATGGATAGATGCAAGTCTGTCCCCTTAAGCACAACAAACACAAACACATCTATTTTGTAAAGGAAATGACTTAATGGCTTATTTAGACATGAGTTGAAATTGGGCTGAAGTTGAAGATGGCTCAGCAGTTAAGGTGCTTACTTGCAAAGCCTATCAATGGAGGTTTGATTCCCCAGCACCCAAGTAAAGCCAGATGCACAAAGTGGTGCATGTGTCTGGAGTTCATTTGCAGTGGCTGGAGGCCCTGGTGTGCTGTCTCTCTCTCTCTCTCTCTCTCTCTCTCTCTCTCTCTCTCTCTCTCTCTCTCTCTCTCTCTCTGCTTGCAAATAAATAAATACATATTTAAATAAAACTACCTGGTTTGCTCACTGTTTTAATCCGGGCTGACAGATGACAACTAATGACGTGTTGCTCTGTCTTTCACACTAACCCTGGCTTGTCACACCAGCTACTTTTCTAAATGAATACTTTCTTCAAAGTTTTATGAATTGAAATCTTCTGATCCTGGAAACTCTTTGAATAAGGGCAAAGGAAGTTTGGTACAAGAGAAGCTTCATTGTAAGACAGACCTTGGTTTCATGTCCCCTTTCCCTCATAAACATCTTTTTTCTCTCCTTTCCACTGTTTCTCTTTCTTTATTTTTAAAATATTTTCACTTGATTTATTTGTAAGGAGAGAGAGAAAGAGAGAGAGAGAACATTCCAGAGCCTCCAGCCACTGCAAATGAACTCCAGATACATGCGCCACTTTGTGCCTCTGGCTTCCTGTGAGCACTGGAGAATGGAACCTGAGGCATTAGGCTTTGCAGTCAAGGGCTTTAACCACTGAGCAATCTCTTTGGACTTCCAATGTGGTTTCCAATTTGTTCCTTTCTTATTTCTTCTTCACAGGGCTCTGTCCTAATATTTGTACTTCACTTGTGACTTCTATCCTTCGTGAATTTTTTCCCTCCGTGTCTTACCTCAATACACCTTGTATGACTTTCTGTTGATTCCTGTTTTAATTTTCTCCTTCTAGCCAATTTACTTTGATTAAGTCTGCGACTTCACATTGCCTTCTCACTTTAACCATCTCACTTTGTCTTTTTGAAAATTTATTTATTGATTTGCAAGGGGAGAAAGAGAGAAAGAAAAACAGAGAAAGGGAGAGAGAGAATGAATGGGCACTCCCAGCACCTCCTGCCACTGCCAACTAACTCTAGATGCATGTGCCCCTTTGTGCATCTGGCTTTACGTGAAAACTGGGCACTCGAACCCAAGCCAGAAGGCTTTGCAAGCAAGTGCCTTTGACCACTGAGCCATATCCCCAACCTCTCATCTGTCTTTACAACATTAGCATTTAAATTTACAATTTTCAGGCTGAAGAGATTGCTCAGTGGTTATGGTGCTTGCCTACAAAGCCTAAGAACCAGAGTTTGATTCCCCAGTACTCATGTACAGCCAGATGCACAAAGTGGTGCATGTATCTGGAGTTTGTTTGCAGTGGCTGGAGGCCCTGGTGTTCCCAAACTAGCTGTAACTCTCTCTCTAACTCTCTCTCTCTCTCTCTCTCTCTCTCTCTCTCTCTCTCTCTCTCTCTGTGTGTGTGGTGCATGTATCTGGAGTTTGTTTGCAGTGGCTGAAGGCCCTGGTGTTCCCAAACTAGCTGTAACTCTCTCTCTCTCTCTCTATCTCTCTCTCTCTCTGCTTGCAAATCAATAAAATGTTTTTTAAAAATTAATTTGCAATTTTTGTGTACCCTGATGGAACTATTATCAGATTTCTTATTTGTGGAGCTTTCCTAGTTTTTGCATTGGATATTGTTCAGTTTTAATTATTATGATTTGGAGTGTCAAAATTTCCACACTTGTCATTTTCATTTGTGTTTTGGGGATGTGTTCCATTTGAAGGCATTGTGGGTAAAATGATGGTTCAAGTGAAACGGCTCCTTCCTCTCTCCTGAGCTTTGCCCTGTGTTTCTTCTATGCATTTTCCCCCCAAACCCAGGACAAAGACAAAATGTTTCTTTCTCAGTTTTTTTTCCTTTTGTTTTGTTTTGTGTTTTTTTTGCTGCCAAATATTTTTATTTTTGGTCGACCTTCTTTTTTAACGTGTGGTATTTTTGGAGGTCTGAGTTTTAAGAGGAATTTCAGTTATAACACCCATCCAGAATAAATAAAGGTAGGATAATTTTAGAAATAAGTAATGATGGGAAAACCAAATAATCACTTAACAAACATTAGCTAGAATAGAATACTTCTTCACAAACACCATATTGCAGTTCAGACATATCAGATATCCAAGAGTTACCAGACTCATAACATCAAGGGTTGAAATTAAGCCTGATTGATTCATTCATCAGCCAGGAGTGAAATAATGAGACAAGACTCAAAATTAAAAAGTAATAAAGAAAATACTGAAAACTGAACCCAGGCCAGCAGGCTTTGCAAGCGAATGTCTTTAAAGATTTTAAAACTTTCTTATGAAAAAAAAACCCTGCAGAAACAAAATAAAAAATAAAAGATATTTTAAGCATAATACCTTTTATGTGTTTTGTATTTATTTGTATGGTTCTATATACAGGCAGTTCATAGAAGTCTGATGCAATTGATATATTTTTAAAATGTAGACATTAACTACATTGGAATATCCCTTCTCACCCATGAGATTGTCAAAAATTGAAAAGTTGGGCCATATGGGTATTAATGAAATTGTAATATGCTACAGACAGAAATGTACAATCCCTCCTGAGGGAATTTGGCAATGGTTTTCAAACCTAAGACTGTCCCATAACACCAGTAATAAAGGCCACTGATATCTCTATACCCTGAGCAAGTACCTCCACACACACCACAAGGCTTCTTATGCAGAGTTATTTATAAGCATCAAATTTTAGCAACTTCCTAAATAAATATTCATAAAAGCCTGATTTGCATAAACCAGGGAAACTTACACAGGGAAGGCTATTATTCTGATGTTAACAAATGAATACAATCTTCATGAACTGCGTAGAACAACTTCCAGAGCATATTGTTGAATAAACGAAAAGTATGAGGCAGGCATCATTGCTTATTTCTCAAGGCAGCCAAGGAAAAGATGGGTCAAAAACTAGGTATGGATACTTTTCACCAGCAGAAATGATGCAAAGAAAGAAACTATACGGCCTGGATTGATGCTTCCCTGTGTCGTTTGGTATACCTCATTTTTTTTTTTTACCATGTAAACAGTTTACACGTTCATTATTAACAAATGAGGATTTTAAAAATAACATGGGATGTAAAGTTAAGTCAAATTGATGATATTTACCACTCTATCTGGGCCTGGAAGTCAACCCTAAACGACTTTGAGATCCAGTCCCTCACTGGAGTTCAGATACCTATAAAAACTAGAAACAAAGTCTCCCACAAGGAGATGGAGTCAGGAATTCCCACTGGGAAACAAGAAAGGTGGAAGAACAGAACCAACACCCTGAGGCTGTCTGCTGACTAATATATACCTGTCATGTCATGGGTATGCCCATAAATACACATGCACACATACACACACACACACACACACACACACACACACACACACACACACACACACTCCAGTCCACTCAGCTCTGATAGCTCTGTTATTTTTATGTCAGTTTCTGCTAAACATGGTGTATTTTTCCCTGTAAATTCCCTTGTTATTCTTAGTATTTTTATAAGCTCATGCATAAATTTCAAGGGATATTTATTGTATTTTATCCAATATTTTTCTCTTTTTATAAAAGAATTTTTGCTGTTGATTTTGTTTGTTTATATTTGTTTGGGAATCCTCAAGTTTTTTCTTAAACCCAAAATAAAAGACATTATTTATTAATGTCTATGTTATTTTCCATTTGGTTCTACTCTCCTTATCATCCTACAACTACCCTTATATCTCTCATTATGACATTATTTTCTATTTTCTCACCACAATTCACCTTGTTGGTTTCATGTTCATTTCTCTTTTACTACTATGGTCAAAGACATAATTATATAATTACCCCAAATCCTTTGTGTAAAAGATACTAATGGAACCTTAGAGTTCCTTTGTTATTTTTAAAGTACGTCATGAGTAATTACTAATTTTACAAGCTGTTCAATTTAAGAAACACTGGAAGAAATGCAAACTGAGTGTCACAGTCAGCCACATGCCACTGGGATGAATCTCCAAACCAGGAGCAGTTTATGGGAGGAAACAATGTATTCGAGCTACAGATCCAAGGGAAGTCCCATGAAAGTGAAAGAGGCTGGTCCTCTTTCACAGGTCCAAGCAGAGAGAGAAACTCATCACCAACACCACACACACACACACAGAACAGGGAACAGGCAGGAGGGAGCAAGGAGAGAATTTCTTCCCCTTTATATAGGCTTAGGGTGGGGTCTTACAACCTTTCCCCAGACTTAATGGCTTCCTGAGTCTCTGGAATTTCCTTCCTGCACCGCCCACACAGGAAAGAATGTTTCTTTCTAGTTTCTTTGAACTTCTTTACATCCTGCCCACTACTGAGAGGCTGCCTTCCTATAAACATACTGAGAGACATACCCAAGATAATTAAAAAGATCAAGTCGACAACAAAACCTAACCATCACGCTGAAGTTGGCATTCAGTTAACCAATCCCCAAATCCTCAGTCAATGACATTTCCTGTGTGAGCCAATAAGGAGGACGGTCTCTGCTAACAGAGGTGTATGGCTAGTGAGTGCTTTCTTGACATCTTCTTCAGTTTAAATTCTGAGCAGTACACAAATGTGACTATTTGTATTTATCTCTTCCTATAGAGTTATTTTTGTTTTCTTTATTTCATGTCAGGTTTGGCTTTTGTTTTTTCTGTTTTTGCTTTTGTTTTTGTTTTTGCTTTTTGAGGTAGGGTCTCATTCTAGTACAGGTTTGCCTGAAACTCACAATATAGTCCCTGACTAGCCTGGAACTCCCAGTGATCCTCCTACCTCTGCATCCCGAGTGCTGGGATTAAAGATGTAAACTACCACACCTGGTTTATTTTGGCTTTTTGAGACAGGGATTGGCCATGTATCCCAGGCTAACATTGAGCTTACTTTTTTTTTAACCATAGTAACTATCTTTAAAAAAAAACTTTTCATTGATAGTTTCCATAATCATAAACCATAAACCATTATGATTCCCTCCCCCCCTCCCCCATATCTCCTCCCCCTCTCAATTAGTCTCTGTTTTGTTTCATGTCATCATCTTTTCCTCCATTATGTATAGGTATCATCAGGCACTGAGTAGTCATGAATATCAAGGCCATGTTGTGTCTGGAAGTTTCCATTGTAAGCAGTCCTCCCCTTCCTTTGGCTCTTACAATCTTTCCTCCGCCTCTTCCACAATAGACCCTGAGCCTTGGGAAGTGGGACAGAGATGTCCCAGTGCTGAACACTCCACTGTCACTTCTTCTCAGCACTGTGGGGTCTTTTGAGTTATCCCAGTGGTCACTGCCATCTGAAAAAGAGAAGTTTCTCTAGGCAAGAGTGAGAGGAGCATTATTACATGTGTTTGCTCGTTTTTTGTAAAGTGTTTATAAGGCACTGTTGTGTGTAGAATATATGCATTTAGCCAGACAATAGCAGGCATTACTCCCCCCAGGGCTCATGACCTCCCCCACCATAGGATTTTGACCAGGTCTTCAGTACTAGGCATGTTTTCTGAACAGAGAGAGAGAGAGAGAAAGAGAGAAAGAGAAAGAGAGAGAGAAAGAGAGAGAGAGAGAAAGCCAGGGTCTCTAACCACTGCAAATGATCTCAGACACACCTTGTTCATATGGCTTATGTGGGTACTGGGGAATTGAACCTGGGTCTTAGGCACTGGAGGCGAGTGCCTTAACCGCTGGGCCATCTTTTTAGCCTCTGAACTTACTTTTTGAGACCAAATTATTCTCTAACTCACAGAAGGATTCCACCTGCCTCATCTGCCAAGTACTTAAATTACAGGTGTGTACCACCATACTGGGTATGGTATGTATTTTTCTATGTATCATATACATATATATATATATATATATATATATATATATATATATATATATATATGTGAATTTTTTTTTAAAAAATGTCCAAGCCATTATGTAGAATTAGAACCAAAGGATATGTCACTGGGCTGGATTTAAACACATAATAACTATTATTCTTTCCCTTGCCCTTTGTAGTCAAAGCTAAAATGCACATTCAAGAGAGGAACCGAGACATTTTTGGGGAACATTTTTAAGATTGAACTACAATCAGGCAATTCTTACAGATTGAGAGGAAACACAAAATAACAACCTTTAGTGTGATTCTTCTGCTTTTTAAAAAAATACCCTAACACTCACTGTTATTTTTACAAATTATTGGAACAAAAAGCAAGGACAATTTTGGTAAATAGTAGCACATAGTGTTTCATACTTAACGTTCTAAAAACTGTCTAAAGAGACCACTCTCGTTGTGCTTGTGGGATTTACAGGGAACAACTCCTTCAGTTGGGAGGGGGACAGAGGAGAACATGCCAAGGTGAACAACTAAAGCACAATTGTTGGTACTCATTTCTTATTTTCACGTTATTTTTAAAGGCTAAGCTTTTAGGTGAATGAGTGGACACTCATTCTCATACATTAAATTCTCAAAGATGCTCTTAACTCACATTAACATAGCTTTAGACATGTATGAATTTGTTCAGAAATTGCTTTGGGTAATTTTTTTAATCACTTCTCTCTTCTTTCCCAAAAATATTTCTATTAGATTTGAAAGTCTGATTTTAACAAGGAAAAAAAAAAACCTCAAAAAATGTTTTTTTGTTGTTGTTTTTTGTTTGTTTGTTTTTCAAGGTATGGTCTCACTCTGGCCCAGGCTGACCTGAAAGTTACTGTTGTCTTAGGGTGGCCTTGAACTCATGGAGAGCCTTCTAACTCTGCCTCCCAAGTGCCACCACACCTGGCTTTTGTTTTTAAAATGCTTTCTTCATCTTTGTTTTGTGTCTTTCCTATCTAAAAGTGAGATGGAACCATAGATCTATGTGTGTTCATAATTCCTCTAAGCAATTAGCTAAGACCTTATGGTATCATGGTGTCCATCCATAGCATTGGGTATGGTCACCCACACAGGTCAACATCTTGGTTTCTACACCCATGTCGGAGTCACTCACATGCCACTTGGATGACCCTCCAAACCAGGCATGGTTTATGGGAGGAAAGGATTTATTGAAGTTACAGATCCAGGGGAAGTTCCTTAATGACGAAAGAGGCTGGCCCTCTTTCACAGGTCCAAGCAGAGAGAGAAACCCATCAACACAAACACACACACACACACACACACACACACACACACACACACACACAGTACAAAAACTCCAGCCTTGAGCTCAGACAGCTCTTTGCATATGTATAGCTGGAATTCCAGATTCACCCCAGAAACACCTTAGGGCTGGAGTCTAGGATTGGCCAGGCCAAGGTGATATGTCCTCCAGCCAGTCAGCAGGAGAAAAGCCTTTAATAAACTTCTGAATTTATTGGAGGACATCCATTCAAAGGACTACAACCCATTAGTGATTCTACCAATGGCAGCAGGTGGTTGAGGACATAATGAGAATCAGACTTGGGCTTCCTAAGCTTGTTGCAGCCAGGGAAACTGAGACCTAGAAAAGACCTTTAGAGGGACTCAGGAGGACAATACATGGAAGGATTTTGTATAGTCTTACCCTTCTAAATGTTTCTTCAGTGAGGGTACAAAGATCTTGGAACACATCAAACAATTCCAGACTGTGAGCACCAGGCACGGGGCAGCTCACCAGTGAGTTTACTATTGATCAACTTCATCTGGGAGACAAGCTGAATGCTTGCTTAAAATATAGCAATAGGAACTGGAGAAATGGCTTAGGTGCTTGTTTGTAAAGCCTGATGGCCCAGGTTCAAGTCCCCAGTTCTCAGGTAAAGTCAGATGCACTGGTTCACGCATCTGATGTGCGTTTTAGTGGCTACTGGCTCTGGTGTATCCGTTTGTGCTCTCTCTACATCTCTCTATCTCTCTCTCTTATAAATCAATAAAAAAGTTTTTTAAAACCCAAAATAAAATGTATCAATCACTCCAGAATAAGCATTTTAATCATTTTTTCAACCACGATATGTCCTTGGATGAAACATTGAACCATGTGTGTAGAGTTTTCAGTGTGTTTTGGGAAGGTTTTCATTTTGATATGAAAACACATGGTGGTCATTCTGGAGAGAATGCTCAGCAGTTAAGGCACTTGCCTGCAATGCCTAACAACCCAGGTTCAACTCCCCAGTGCCCAGATACACAAAGTGGCGCAGGTATTTGGAGTTCATTTACAATGGCTAGAGACCCTGGGGCACCCATACCCCTTTCTCTCCTTGCAAATAAATAAAGAAAATATTTTTAAAAAGCACACAGGGATCATCAGCAAAGCTCAGTTTTCACTTTCTTGTTTTTCACAGTTTCTTTCTTTTGAAACAAATTGATTCCACTGCACACTTGAATTCATTTTCAGAAATGTTCCTCAGTAATAGTCAAGTACGTTACTGATGAGTGACCAATATTAGTCCATCATTTATTAAACAATAGAAACCTGGACTAAAGTCCAGAATCAGTATGGCTATGGTAAATTACAAATTAAATGTGTGTTGACAAGATTTTCAACATGTCTCAGAAAAGCAAACAGATCACGATATGGTGTGTTCTCTCTAGCAACTCAGAACACAGAAGAGACTAGAGAAAAGTAAGGCATCGTTTCTCCACAGTTTAATATATATATTATATATATATATATATATATATATATATATATATATATATAACACAATGAAGCATACTCAACTCAACTCCAAGGAGGTTACAGACAAGTTGGGAAAGCTTCCTGATATTGTGTCAACACAATTCTGTTAAGGAAATGTCAGAGAAGGTTGAAAATCAAAAAGGCTGAGAGGTGGGTGAGGGTGATGTCTGATATGAATGTAAAAGTATTGCCCACATGTGATGATCCAGTTAGCGATCATTTATTCTCTAAGCACTAAGGTGGAGAGGGTTAAAAAGTCTGCACACTGATTACCGGCTTTTTGAAAGCATACGTTCGTGACATTGGAATTGGCAAGGACATAGCGAAATGAGCAAGCTGAAACATTTCTGAAGGGAGAGAAAATCGCTATAACATTCCTGAGGAGTGGCTTGGCAGTTCACATTGAGGACTTCAGATATGTTCACGTCCATTGGCAGAGGGACTCCATTTTCTTCCAATTTATACTGAGAAGCTCATAAGCTATGCATACTTGGATTTATGCATGAAGATTTGTGTTGCAAATAAGTTACAGGATTTATGAGACTGGAAACAACATAAATATTCAATAAGACAGAACGGACTAAGCCAGTCTTGATGCCGCCAAAGACGGGAACATTTTGCAGTCATTGAGAAACATGCTTGTTCAGGATATTTAATGTTCAGAGACCATGGATAGAAGAAGAATTTAATGGTGTGAAGCTTGGCCTTATAGAAGCCTGGGTTCTTGTCATATTTTCTTCACTATCCATACAACCTGGGGAAAGCTTCCTAGGTTAGTTATTTCATCAGTGATGGGGTTACTGTGGAAGTGGAATGGTTGTGTGGGAAGACATGTGAATTCTACCTTCTCAGAACTGAGATAAAACACCTGGCCAAAAACAGCTTATAGAAGGAAAGGGTCTATTTCAGACTTACAGGGTTCTTTGTTTTGTTTTGTTTTGTTTTTTTGAGGTAGGGTCTTACTCCAGCCCAGGCTGCCCTGGAATTCACTATGTAGCCTCAGGATGGCCTGGAACTCACACTGATCCTCCTGTCTGCCTCCTGAGTGCAAGAATTAAAGGCATGTGCCACCACACCCAGCACAGACTTAACAGTTTTGAAGGGAAACTTCATCATGGCAGGAAAAGCAATTGGCAGTCAGCTGGCTCACAGAATCACAGGTCATTATCAGGACTTGGTCTCAGTGAGCTATCTCTGAACACCCAGTCGACTGGACTAATAAACCTCAAGGTCCAACCCCAGTGACACACCTCCTCCAGCAAAGCTCCACGTTTCAGTCTCCACAACTTTCCCAAATTGCCACCAACTGGGGACCAAGTCTTAAAAATACTGGGGCTTTGGAGGGCATTTCATCCAAACCACCACAACCTCTAAAGGTTTCCAACTCTGCCTTTCACCTGACTCTTGAAGGCTCTTCTCCACTCTTCTGGCTGCCAACAGTTATTGGCCTTTTCTGTCTTGTGTGACTTGTCCTGGCAAGGGTAATGTCTATCATACATTTTTAGATATCTCCTTTAGCAAAATAAGCTAGAATTTTATAGTTTTTAAAAATATTTGTAGCATTCCGTAGTTTCACTAGAGTAAAAATAATAGCAAACAAGACTGATAATAATACACTAACTGCTACGGGTTCCATATTTCTGCACAAGTTGAATCACTTAACTCTCATGGCCACTACATCAGACAGGTCTGATATTCTTTTTTTAAACTATATTATTGGGGCTGGGGAGATTGTTCAATGGTTAAGGCACTTGTGTGCAATACCTGAAGACACAGCTTCAATTCCCCAGTACCCACATAAAACCAGATTCTTTTTTAAAAATATTT
>PVHP010012616.1:0-42564 GCA_004024765.1 Zapus hudsonius
GCCCCTCTCCCCACCTTCCTCTGGCTTCCCTGTAAGGGCTTTCTGTGTTCTGGGGCAGCAGTTAAAACCAGCAGACAGGGAGGGCTCTGCTGAGCCTGCTGAGTTAACTAAGGCCATCCTGCCTGCTAAGGACTGAGTTTACAGGTGGAATCACACGTTTTGCTACCAAATAAAAAGCCGCTCTCACGAGGACTGTATTTTCTAAGCACAGCTAGTGAAACGTGTGCTGAGAAACGGGGCAGCCTGCTCATATCCTGATCATTTTTAGGGCAGCCTTGAGCCTTGTTTTCATTGTCCTCATTACTCCAAAAGTAACTTAAGCTAAACATCTGACACAGGAACATAAAATCCTAATGAATGGGACGAATTAAGCTCATTTTATCTAGAGGTAGAGCCTATTTTTTTAATTATTAGACTCATAAACTAGGAACTATTAAGACTTCATAAACATGGCCCCCTGCACATTTATGAAATTAACAGTGCCTACAAAGGTGCCATTTCTTCTATGAGGAGACTGTAAAAGTTCTGGTGTCTGGACAGAGTTCTGACTCTCTCATCATGTTCAAGAGGCTGACCTCGTTCACACTGACCTGAATAACACAGGCTTTGAGGAGTATGTGATGGTGTCAGGGCACAGGTACCACAGATGGTCCAGACCTTGTGCTGACACATTCTTCAAGGTGTTCTGGATGCTACTCACCCAGATGTTCCTCAGATGTTTCAGAGATGTTACTCAGCCCAGCATTCCCAGTCCAACAGAGGATGCCCACCTCTATGGGGTATCAGCAAGTTGGAATCTCCATCCAGCCAGTATATATCAGGTAGACATATAGCTTAGGGCTACAGAGAAGAAAGCTCGTTGTGTCAAGCAGACACTGTGGTTAGAGGTTTAGCTCAGTGGTAGAGTGCTTACCTAGCAAGTGAAAAGCCCTGTATTCAGTCCCTGGTATTATTTAAAAATAAAAAGCAGAAACTTTTCTTGAATGTCACCAAAAGGCCAACACCTTCCTGGGTCATGAAAGCTATTTTAAAGGTCTAAAAGAAATCCAAGTGAAAGTATCTAGGACCCTCACTAGCCCAGGCCTGGAGCTGCCTATGGGATGAACATGGTCTGGACTTCATGTCCTCTGAGCTGGCCTAGAAGTGCTTTATCCCAGGGGTATTTCCCTGCTAGCCATCACTGTATTCCCAGCAGCTCCCTCGTGACTTTCTGAGAGTGGGACATGGGGTGGGGAGACAGAGGAACAGGGATGGTATTCACCCTCTGCGTGGGACATATGAAAAGACAAGAAAGCTCAAAGATCAGAGACCCCAACATCAGAGTCCAAGGGCAAAGAGAGTCACTGAGGTTCCACACGCTCATTCCTTGCTTTCCTCATTTGTCAGGACACAGGCAGGAGGCTGAGGAGGGGGCTCCAGTCAGAAGGGGTCCAGGGTCACAGTCGCTGCATGTTTGCAGTGTGCCATGATAAAAGTCATGACCGTGTCCCTTTTCTGAAATATTGGTTTAATGTTTTTTGTATGTGGACAACATGTGCATGCATGTGTATATATGCAGGTTCATATGTATGTGCGCATGGGTGTATACGAATATGTGTGCAAAGGATGGAGGTCAAAATCAGGTATTTTCTTCAATTGCTCTTCACCTTAGTTTTTGAAACAGGGTTTCCCTGTTCTTTCTTTCTTTCTTTCTTTCTTTCTTTCTTTCTTTCTTTCTTTCTTTCTTTCTTTCTTTCTTTCTTTCTTTCTTTCTTTCTTTCTTTCTTCTCCCCCCCTCAAGTTGGAGTTCATTGATTGAGTTAGACTAGCTTGCAAGCGATCCTCCTGTCTCTGCCTCCCCAGTGCTGAGATTACCAGCACCAGCCACCGGGTCTGGTTTTCACATGGATAATGGGGATCATGACCTAAATCCTCGTGCTTGTGTTGCAAGCATCTTTTCCGGAGCCTTCCAAGCCCAGTTTGAAGTTTTTGATCAACACATAATAATTGGACATATCTTATGTGGTTCAGTGTGATTTCTCAACACCCATATGCGGTACATACTGATCAGATTGGTTTCCACACCTTTCCTTGGTCTTATCATTACTTTGTGATTGGTGCTTTTGATGCCTCTCTTCAAGTTCACCACAAAGATCTAAATCGGGCTTTCTGTGCACTGTAACCAGCCCATAGTACCACAGAACACTAGAACTCACTCTCCAGCCTCCCTCGGTCCTCCCTGTCTCTGCAGGCAGCCTGTGAAGCTGTAGCCTTGGCCCTACTTCTAATTTATTTAGCTCCTGTTAAATCTCTGTGGCTGAACTGGCCTTCAAGTCCCGGAATGACTTCTAGTGTTCTGTTTGGAATAAAAGAAATAGAGGGGTCGCTTTAAAATGAAGTGTATTTGGAGTGAGGGGCATGAAGTATTGTTCCATCTGTGGCACCAAAGCTTTAAGTTGGAATAAAAGAACCTCCTATAAGCAAGAGGACTCAAAACCACTTGGTCCTTCCCCTTCCATCTTTCAAGAAGGTAAGAGTGGCCAAATCTATTGTAGAAAACTCAGAAAGGTTAAGGAACTAGCCCAGGGTCACACAGCTACATGTGCTGGGAACTACAGGGAAAGAATGGGATAGGACTCATCATCTCCAGTTCAAAGCCTCACAGGGTTGGTAGCTCTCTAATCTCTGCATTTAAGAGTCCTTAAATCCAACTTTTTCTTTGATCCTATGCATAATCAGAAAAAGAAGCCCACAGCCCCCACGAGATGTTCTGAGAGCGTGTGAACCACAGAGGGGCCGAGGCAAGTCTGTTGGTCAGGACAAGGCCGGGTGCCATTTCATACTTGTCCTGGACCTGGATAGGGCTGAAGGGCACCCCTCTCCATGTTCCTAGTGAGGAGGCCGGGACAACCCTCTGTCCCTCAATCTAGGAACAACCACAAATGTCACTGTCCCCCAGGGGCTATGCAGCTCCATGTAATTACACCTTTCTCAAGCCATATAGAAGAAATCATTGGAAAAGCCTGTCCGTTGTGAGCTTGGGAATCACTAGGCTGTCACTGGGCCAGCTGATAGTGGTAATGATCCTGCATTTGTCCAAACCTTCTCATCCACACGGACCCACGGAGCTTGACACCATTCCCCACCCACTGTGGAAGCGCAGAGCCAAACTCGGCTTTCCAAGAGCTTGGGACCGCTGGAGATCTCCGTCAGGACTGTCCCTCCAGCAAGAGCATGATTCCAGGTCCACGCACTCGAGCTGGAGGAGGAACGTGCAAATCACCATGACCTGATGCAGAACATGTTGGAGGGCAGCTGGAGAGCTGGGTCGGGGAGAACTACGTCCTTTCAGTGCAGAGCCCTGGCCCCTGACCCCAGCAGGTAAAGCAGGTGTGTCCCCATAAACTACTCATTTCGCCTCAGCATTTCCCAAAGTGTGTGACTTGAGCTACTAGTCTTCCTTACACCCTCCTCCATGAACAGAAGTCATGTGAGGGTCACTGGGAAAGGCAGTGTCAAGAGCCGTGTGTGTGTGTGTGTGTGTGTGTGTGTGTGTGTGTGTGTGTGTGGTGTCATATTGAAATCTCTGAAGGGGCCCAGCACCTAGGCTGCTGAAACATGGGAGTGAGAATCTGACCCCAGCATGACCACATAGCAAGTTCTAGGTCAGCCACAAAAACAAGACCTAATCTCAGAAAAATCGGACATCCTGAGGCATGGTCCCCCGCTGTCCCACGGGGACTGACTGAGGCCTTCAAGACAGCCCCACTGAGGAGGGCCTCCAGGGTAACGGAGCTGGAGTGAAGAGATAAGAGAGAATAAGCTGTTATAATTAATATGAAATAAAAATTAATATTAAAAATAAGGACTGGGCCAGGTGTGGTGATGCACACCTTTAATCCCAGCAGTTGGGAGGCAGAGGTAGGAGGATCACCATGAATTCAAAGCCACCCTGAGACTACAGAGTGAATTCCAAGTCAGCCTGAACCAGAGCAATGCCCTACCTTGAAAAACAACAGGGGCTGGAGACATGGCTCATTGGGTAAAGTGCCTGCCACACAAAGACGAGGACCTGAGCTCAGAACCTCAGCACCTCTGTCAAAGCGAGGCATGGAAGCACATGTCTGCAATGGCAGCTCCAGGGAGGTGGAGACCCAGAGATCCCCAGGACTTGTTGGTGACCTAATTCATGAGGTCCCGGTTCAGTGTAAGACCCTGTCTTTAAAAAGCAAGACGGAGAATGATGGGGGAAGAAAGCCAGTGTCAAGCTCTGGTCTCCAAGAGCATGTTCACACCTGTACACATACACACATGTGTGTGTGTGCTCAGGTATATGAACATGAACACAACATGTGTGCATACCACACACCACAAACAAGTGAAAATTAAAATAAATCTAAAAGAATGAAAGTAATAAGGAAGAAAGAAAAGAGCCCTGAGGAGTCCTGAAGGTCAGAATGTCTCCAGCCTTGACTTAATGCTTCCCATACTCACGGGACAGCAGTGCCTGGTTAGCCTCTGCAGCGCTGGCACACGCTCCCAGACAGTCTGATATGGGATTAGGCCACCCTGGTGAAGGTCTTCCATCCTCGTGTTTGTCAATTAAAAGAAAAAAAACAGCTATATCCTATGGAGACCTGAGATGTCAGTAAAGAGACACAAAGTTTTCAAACAGTGATTCATTTTATTGATTTATGGAAGAACCAAGAGCCAGTGGCTGTTACCTGCCAGACATGTACAACACATGATGGCAAAGCCAGGACCAGTGTGGCACTCCAACTCATCCTGTGACCCATCACGTGCTACAACTATACATATAATACCTGCCTTTAAGAATAAAAGAAACCAAAGCCAGGCGTGGTGGTGCTCACCTGTAATCCCAGCACTTGGGAGGCAGAGGTAGGAGGATCACCATGAATTCAAGGCCACCCTGAGACTACATAGTGAATTCCAGGTCAGCCTGGGCTAGAGCGAGACCCTACCTCAAAAAAACAAAAACAAAAAAAAAAAAACCAAAAAAGTGCAAATATGTGCAAGCTATACAGTAAAGAAATTATACACCATCTGCTTTCTTTCCCAGATTCTGCTGTTTTCTGCTCTCTATTTTCAGACAAAAGGTTTTTTTGCATGTGGTCAAAAATCCTGTCATTTGAGCCTTGTGTTTATGAGTTGACAAAAGTCCAGAATTTCTGCACATGATTTTGGACATGTTCTTGTGTGTGTAAAAGCACTCCATACATGCATGTGCACAAGCACATGTTCACACGCATGAAATAATCTTTGGAGAGACCCTCAGGTAAGGAGAGAAAGAACTACTGGGCAAAATGTCCTTTGTAGCTGCCACACTGGATGGTCCAAATGGGAACATTTCTTTCTTTGCCCACAGCTTTCGGGGACAGCCACTTGCTAATTTTCTTCCAAGAGCAGGACATCCACAGGCCAACCAAGGGGGAACCTTCTCCCTTGCCAAGAGAGAGCTAGGTTGCCTACACCCTGAAGGCAGTGGCGTGGAGGCCCCCTGAAAGCACATCTGCTACCCTGCAGATGATCAGACATTCCTCCCTTTCTGCTTCCTGCCTGGGATTTGCCAGCTAAATGCCCACCCGGCCAAGTGGGCCACTCTACACCTAGACGGCAGCCACCCTGTTACTTGGTTGTTTGGGATGATTTCCTTAATCTCCTTTTCTACATTGACTTAGGAAAAAGTGGTCATTTACCTAGTCTCTGATCAATCTGTCTTAGCCTCTGCTAAATTTCACTCCCTATGTGCAATCCCAAGTTATCCATGTTACATCCAAGATCAGCCCTGTTCCTTTTTCCACTGTCCTGTCCTTTCCTTTCTCCGTTCCTCTTCTACCTCCCTCTCTTCCTTAAAAAAGATAGACTTGTGAGAGGAAGCGATGTTAAATGCACAGCAAAATCTATCAAAAAGTAGAGCAAAATAGACTTCCCTCTCTGAGAACACACACACACACACACACACACAGAGAGAGAGAGAGAGAGAGAGAGAGAGAGAGAGAGAGAGAGAGAGGACAGTGATGAACCTACTGATACATCTGTGAGCCCAAATGTCCCCTTGATGTCACTTTCTACAGGCCTTCACAATGGGTAACGTGTATATATCCACCACCAGGGTATCTTACAAAATCATTTTCCCTCCCCTAAAAGCTGGCTGTGCTCCTCCTCCATATCCTTCCCTCCCAATCCCTAGCAACCCCATTCCTTTAAGGGCCCTGTTGGTTTCTGTGGCTCCTCTATCCAGCCCCCACCCCAGCCACCCCTGGCTTTGCAGCACCCGCCTCGGTGGCTGGCGCTGCCCTCCTCCTCTCCCGGGCACCATGACCTCATCCTCCACGCTGGCGGCCTCCCAGCCTGAGCCACAGCAGGACCGTGGTGGCTGCGGATTTTGTTCTGGGATTCGGATGTTCATTCTTTTCTCAGGATCCCCCAGGTTGCTCAGACAGAGTGGCTGCCAGTCAACCCCAAGCGTCCTGGAATTTGGCCTCAAACCAAGTTTGCCTGGGGCCAGTGCTGAGCCTCTCCCCAGCCGGGCTGGCGGTGACAGGGGAAAGACTGCCCAGAGCCTTGGCTGGGGAACAGAGCCAGAGACTGGGGTTTGCCCTTGGAGCTGTCCTTATAATGCCAGAGCTGACTCTGGTCCTCGGTGGACAGGGGGCACTTGGCTGCCCATGCTCAGAACGCGGCACTCCCTGCAGCTGGCATCCAGGCTGCTCAGTCATATCCCACAGACACACTGTGGCCCAACCTGCTCTTTCTCCATCACCATGGAAGGACCTTCAGCTGGGCACCATGGCCACCCACAGTCACATTTCTCCTCCTCTCTTGAAGGAGCCTTGACTTTAGATCAGAACTGGGCTAAGCAGCTGCCAGAAACAAAAGGAACATAAATATCTCCTCACCGTGCCTTCTGGAAGGCGTGGAATGTGATGACCCGAGAGAGAGAAGACCAGCCTGGGAAAGAGAAATATGAAGAGTAGTAATAAGTCAAAGAGAGCCTGCTACCCTGACACTAGACATCCTCACCCTGTACCCTGACACTAGATACCCTCACCCTGACTGGCCCTAGACCATCTTCCTAGACTTTTGTTGAAGCCACAAATAAGTTTCTATTGTAACTCAAACTACTTATTTAGTGTTTCCTTTAATTCACAGACAAGCCCACTACTGAATACTTGCACCAAGTGTTAATAGTAGTGAGAAGAGCAATGGTGGGGTAGGGGAGAGAGCTCAGGAGTAAAGTGAGCGCCTGAGTTCAATCCCCAGAGCCCATGTAGAAACTGGGTGTGGTATGGTACACTTGTAATCCCAGGGCTGGGGTACTGCAGATGGGTGGGTCTGTGTGGCTCACTGGCCCCGCCCGTCTAGCCTTACCTCATTTGAGTGAGTTCCAGGTCAGTGAGAGAGCCTGTCTCAAAAACAAAACAAAAAGTAGCAGTATCCCAGTATCTGTGAAAGTTATCCTCTGACCGTGAGAGGAGCACACATGCATACCCACACACACAAATAACGCTGGCTACAACTTGGAACATGGCTGTGTCTTAGGCACTATTCTCAGTGTACATTCAACGTAATGCTCCCAGTGACCCTACAATGTGAATACAATAATCACCTGTCACCAATGAGGAGCAAGGTTTAGAGAGATTAAATAACCTATTTCAGGTAGATTCCATCTTAAAGTCAATATAGGGTTCGAGTCACTACTCTAAGCACAGGAAGGGCTAAGGCCAGGAATTAGGAAGAGAGAGAAGCTGGAAGTCGGGCAAGGGACAGTCCCCTCTATCCAACTCTAGGACAAAGCCCCCCAGGTGCCACACAGAGCCTCAAGGCTGCCTGTGGGTGTTCTGTGTTGTCAAGCGAGACAGCAGAGCTGGTGGCTTCAAGGCCCAACACAAGCTGGAGCTGGAGGCAGCTCAGAGCCTCGGTGTGGTTGTGCTACACACCTTCCAATGGTAGATCTGTGGGAGAGAACTGAAGGGAGGCTGAAGAGCCTCCAAAGTAAGCCTGGAGTTGCTGGTGGCTCCTCCTGAAAGTAGTCAGAACAGAGGAAAGAAGAGCCAAGGTAGGGGAGGCCTTCCAAATACCACCCTTAGAGCACCTAGATCCAGCCATGCCTGAAGGCTTGGCTTTTTAGTACTGTTTCATACTTGGAATTAAGCCACTTTGGATTGAGTTTCTGCCACTTGCAATAGAGTCTCTCTCTCTCTCTCTCTTTCTTTTTTTCTTTCTCTCTCTCTCTCTCACACACACACACACACAGAGAGAGAGAGAGAGAGAGAGAGAGAGAGAGAGAGAGAGAGAGAGAGAGACATGATTTTTATAAATCAGCCAATGGGTGAAGAACGGAGAAAAAAGGTCTTGAACAGAAGTGATTTCTGAAATGTTTAATAAAAGCAATGTAATGGATTCCTATGGGCAGGTAGGAACTTCTAAAGCCTGAGAGGTTAGTGACAAATAGGTGATGGTGTCATGTCCAGCTGTCCTGTCTCATACCAGTGTGGCTTCTGGAAACATCTTGACGCACTAGCACATGTGGCCTCTCTGGCAGTGAGGCAGAAGGCACCTCTCCACCCTGCCACGGTTCTGATATCCACAAGATCACCTGTGATATCCTTCAAGCCTGTCCTGGCCCAGAAGCCTCTGGTCCTGAATGTCTTTCAGGCTTGTCCTTCCCACTGGGACCCTCTGGTCCTTTTCCTCAATCCACCTGATCCTTAAACCGCTTTAGGATGAGGACTAAAAGCTCTTGGATGTCACCTCTCTCACATCCTAGGTGGCTTTGGATTTTCCTTTGCAAATTGCAGCTTCCTCTTGGGGCTGGAGAGATGGCTCAGTGGTTGAGGCTCTTGACTGCAAAACCTGACGACCTGGTTTACAGTATGCATGGAGAGCCAGATGCATAGTGGCACATGCGTCTGGAGTTCATTTGCAGCCGCTGGAGGCCTTGGCGTACCCATTCTCTCTGTCTGTCTCCTGTCTTCTCTTCCATGTCTCTCTGCTTACAGATTAATTAATCATATATATATACATATGCAATGGGGACCTTGATTCCTCCCCCACAGATGTCTTGGGAGTTGTTCTACAAAATATACAACTACATCTCCCACTGTCCCAGGCAAACAGATGGCGCTATGTAATGGTGGGCTCCCTCCCTAACTTTTAATCTCAGAGACTGGGCACACAGGAATGTTTCATAAATCTATGTAGGAGGATTTGGGGTTTATGGAGATGAACCCCAAATTTGCACTAAACTTACATCGTGCATCCACTATTACCAAAATAGGTGAAGGCTTATTTACTTTATCTTTGCAGAGCTGGAGATCAAACCCAGAGCCTCACATGGGTTACTCGAGTATTTTGCCACCGAGCCACACACCAATCCTGAATTAGGATTTAATTTTTTGGTAAAGAGAGAGAAATCTAAGTGGTCTCCCACCTGCAACAATGACCCTTCACTGAACCCCTTCTATGTGCCCAGTATAATACTTAGCTCAAGAATAAGTGCTTGTGACCTGGCCTGACCTTGACCTTGACCTTGACTATGTATGCAATGAGGGTGCCTGCTTCACAAAGACCTATTTCAGGAGTTAGAAATTGCATACAGAGGAGCTGAAGAGACACCTCAGCAATTAAGGTGCTTGTCTGTGAAGCCTAATGACCTGGGTTCAATTCCCCAGGACCCACATAAGCCAGATGCACAAAGTGGCACGTGCGTCTGGAGTTCATTTGCAGTGGCTGGAGGCCCTGGTGCACCCGTACTATACTATTCTCTCTCTCTCTCTCTCTCTCTCTCTCTCTCTCTCTCTCTCTCTCTCTCTCTGCTTGCAAATAAATAAATACAATATTAAAAAATAAATAAGAAATAGTATAAAGGGCTGGTGTGGTGGTGGTGAACACCCTTAATCCCAGCACTTGGGAGGCAGGAGTAGGAGGATCACTGTGAGTTCAAGGCCAGTCTGGGACTACAGAGTCAGTTCCAGGACAACCTGAACTAAAGTGGGACCCTACCTTAAAGAAAAAAAAACAGAAATGACATAAAGATGTGTTTTAATTACATCCACCCATCCTCTCCCATCTGATGTCCACACCCGGGACACAGCACGTGGTGGTACAGCCCATGCCGTTGTGTGCCGACCACGAAGAGCACAGAGGAATCTCTCTGTGACCTGAAAGTACCAGCTCCTGTCAGCGCTCTGCTGAGGCTGACAGAGAACAAAACGGGAATTAGATACATGTGGTGGCTTCAGCATGAGACAGTCACTCGGTTTAATGCCAAATGCAAACAGGGAAGAAGGGAAACACATTTGCCAAAGGGAGCCCTCCCCGTGGGCTTGGCGTGGCCCCAGACTACTTGACAAAGAGCCACAAAGCTGGCATGGTCCCCACACATCAACCAAATCCCTGTGCGGCCAGGCTCCCTCCAAGGGGGGACATTCCTGTGTGGCTCTGAGGGGGGAGGCTTGGCCTTCTCATTATGGTTAATTCCAGAGTTGCTGATGACTCTTCCTGCTTTTCTTTTCCTGTTTGATTTTTAAGCTCTCTCTTCCCTAGAAGTTGGAAACTTAGATCTTCAACTATTTCCTTGATATGTTGTCCAACACAGCTGGTCACTTTTCAACACAATTTAAAATTCAGCCCCTCACTCACACTTGTCACATTACAAGTGCACAGTGGTCACAAGGAGCTAGGGGCCACTGTATTGGACAACACAGATATAGGGCTGTGTGTGTGTGTGTGTACATGCACATGTGTGTGAAAGCATGTGAAGGCCAGGAATCAACACTGATGCTTTCCTTTATTACTCTCTACTTTATTTTATTTTATTTATTTGCAAGCAGAGAAAGAGACAGAGAGGGAGGGAGGGAGAGAATGGATGCACCAGGGCCTCCAGCCACTGAAAATGAACTCCAGATACATGTGCCACTTTGTGCATCTGGCTTTACATGGGTGCTGGGAATCATACCTGGGTTATTAGGCTTTGCAGGCAAGCGCCTTAACCACTGAGCAATCTCTCCAGCCCTCTACCTTATTTTTTTGAGGCAGGGTCTCTGGCTGAACCTAGAGTTGGCTAGTGAGTCCCAAGGATTCCTCTTCTGCACTAAGTTTAGAGGGGCATGCCACCAGGACCCCGCAGGTGCTGGGGACCCCACAGGTGCTGGGGACCCCGCAGGTGCTAAGGACCCAAGCCCAGGTCCTCACGTTTACACAGCAAGCACCATATCCACTGAGCCATGTCTCCAGTCTTCCCTACTCCCCAGTTCCCCAGATGTATCTGTCAGACACACCTGGTTCACTCTAGAGTGGCCGTAGCCTGGTGCTTTCCAGCAAATGCAGGAGAAGCAAGTATGAGTCTCTAAATCAAGCAGACTAAGTCAAGAGCTAGTCTCAGCTCCTGAACTTATCAATATGGAGTATGTGATGGCTAAAATTGATGTCACCTTAACAAGATCTAGACTCACCTAGGAGACAAACCTCTAGGCACGTCTGTGAGGGAGTTTCTAGATTGAGTTCATTGGGGAGGGATACCCATGCTAACTGTGAGCTGCACCATGAGCTGATGTCCTGGACTGAGAAAGGAGAAAATGAGCAGAACACCAGCCTCATTGCTCCAGCTGCCTCACAACCTGCCACTGTGTCTTCCCCACCATGATGGACTGTACCCTCAAACTGTGAGCCGAAATAAACGTTCACGTTCCTAAGTTGCTTTTGTGAAGTATTTTGACACAGCAACAAGAAAATGAATGCGGCATAACTGTGAAGGCTAGTTACCGGCTGCTCTGAACTCCACCTTGGCTCCTCCTCCCCGTCATGCCTCATGGGGGTTACTTGCACCTCTCGGTCAGTCAGAGTCAAGCCCCTGTCTCTGAGTCATTGCTGTGTGCTTCCCTCTCCCAGGCCCCGGGAAGTTCCCATTCTGCGCTGTGCACAGTGAGGTGCTGAGCAGGTGCCCGGACTCAGTGGCTGATGCATGAAATGACCATCTCTGTGCTGTGGGTGGATTTCAGCTGGGGGCATTCTAAATCCTTAAGTGTAGGACTGTATATTGATGCTACTCTCACTTGGGGTTAGAGAAGCTATTCTTTTCAGATGGAGAGACTCAAACCTCACCATACTGCTAAGAAGAAGTGACAGGGGAGTGCTCAGCACTAAGTGGGACATCTCTTCAAGGCTCAGGAACCAGTGTGGAAGACGTGGCAGAAAAAATGTAAGAGCCAAAAGAAGAGGAGTGCTTTGCAATACTGTCTTCCAGACACAAAGTGACTGTGGTGTTCGTGACCTCATAGTCAGCGACTGGTGCCACATGCATTAGACCTACCTAATAGGAGGGGAAACGTGATTACATCAAGATAAGAGTTAGATTAGTTGGACAGAAGAAAGAATTCAGTGAAAGGGGGATTCCAAAGGAGGAAAAGGAAGGGTGCTGGGAGGGGATTATGATCATGGTATATTGTCTATATGTACAAAGGTTATCGAGAAAAAGTGTAAAAAAATCAAAAATCAAAAGAAATAGGGGAAGATTTATTCGATCTGAAGAGAAACCACAGAGGAGGCTATCAGTTGACTGGGGATGGGGAAGGGGGCAATGAGGAATTGGGGATAACAACTCATTGTTTGCCCACTAAACAATGTAACTCATTGTGGGCAATAATAAAAAAAAGAAAGAAAGAAAAAGAAATAGGGGGCAGCCGGGCATGGTGGCACACGCCCTTAATCCCAACACTTGGGAGGCAGAGGTAGGAGGATCACCATGAGTTCAAGGCCAGCCTGAGACTACATAGTGAATTCCAGGTCAGCCTGGGCTAGATTGAGACCCTACCTCGAAAAACAAAAACAAACAAACAAACAAAAAAGAAAGAAAGAAATAGGGGGCAATTCATGGTATTTCTTGCTGCCTTCAGGAAAAACCCAAGACTTGAAAAGTACCAGAGGGTTGATTGATCGTCCCTTTAGAGGGTTATAACAATATAGCAAACATTTAGAGAACGCTTACTATGGGTCAGACACTGTGCTAAAACGTTTTACCCATATTTAATCTTCACTGGAATAAGGTGGATATAAATATCTCCCACTAGGGTGCAGATGGCGAAGCTAATTCAGAGAGGTTTGGTGATTTCCCTTAGGGTAATAGGCAGTCAGAGGCAGAGGATGACACCTGTGACCACAGGCGGGGCACTACTCAGTGTCTGGCTTCCCGTGCAGGATGAATGGGGTTGAGGACCCTGCTACTGCCCTCACCCTGAAACTGAAGTGCTGAGTGATAATCCACCAACTTGGGTTTGCACAGTCAGGTCAGCTTCAAATGCCTCGAATTCGAGGGAGGCCGAAGATATTTCCACTGGGTGGGCATGGGGTTTGGGGCTCAAGACATGGCTTTCCAAATCTCTTCCTCCCAGTGCTAGGATCCAGCCAGGACCTCACAATCCAGCAAGGGTTCTACCACTGAGCTACATCCCCAGTCCTCCAAAGGTTCTTTCCTCAATATATGCATGATGTGCACCTTGATGTAGCAGTTTCTCTTTGAGAATTTCTTCTAATAACATACTTAAAAATTGGGCTGGAGAGATGGCTTAGCGATTAAGGTGTTTGCCTGCAAAGCAGAAGAACCTGAGTTTGATTCCCCAGTACCCACACAAAGCCAGATGCACAAGGTGGCCCATGTGTCTGGAGGTCCTTTGCAGTGGCTGGAGGCCCTGGTGTTCTCTCTCTCTCTCTCTCTCTCTCTCTCTCTCTCTCTCTCTCTCTCTCTCTCTCTCTCTCTCCCTCACTCACTCTCTCTCAAAATCTAAATATCCAAACATTAGGGATTGATTAAACAAACTACATTTCATACCTAAGTCGTAAAACTACCATTTAAAAATAGCCTTATGAAGATATACATTTAATGCCAGCAAATGTTTTTGAGCCATATTAAGTGTGTAGGGGAAGCAAGTCATAAAACAGTGTAGATTTAATGACCCAACTTTTGCTGAACCCTGCTCGGAAGCCCTTTTGGACAGGAAAACCTTGGTGCTAGTGCCCAGTGGAAGACTCAGTTGATGTGTTTCCTTCTTCATAGTTTTCTTTCCTTCTCACAAACAATGCGATTTTGAATTCCTAGCACCGCGCTTCTAGTTTTTCCATGACTCATTGTAGAATTGAGCAGTCACTATTTTTAAATTTTCCCAGGGAGGCATTTCCACTGTCACCAACCCATTCATTGGAGGAGGAGAGGCATGTCCCTGGAGGAGTCCGGCTCTGAGCACCACACACTGGTCCACACAGCCCTTTCCCATTCCCCAGGCTAACAATTGGCCTGCAGTTTTTATGGGCAAGGCTATTTATTTTTCAATCAGAGGCATTGAGTGGGGACTTCTAGGGGTAAACTGGTAGCTCTGGACCCTTTGAAGCATTACAAGTGGGAGGTTTTGTCCCCTGAAGATTTAGGAGGGCAGGCCCTCTGGACTGTTTTATTGGCTTCTTTTACATAAGTATAGCAGGGTGGGGGCACTGCTTGCTGGGGACAGGACCTCCCCCAAAGGCAAGAGCCTCAGAACCAGGGAGATCATTGGAAACTTCTCAGACATTGGCTACTTCCCCCAGCCCCAATAGGCCCACCTAAACCTTCTAGATCAATCCTTCCTTTCCTCCACATTCTGTTTCTTCTATGGAGGGAGAACTCAGAGGTGGGAAATGTGTGGACCTTGGGTGCAGATGTGTGTGCGCTGGAACCAGAGGCAAATTTAAAAATTTTTTTTTCTGAACTATAAGTACAAAGAAATGGGCCAATGATGTCTTCTATTTTGTGTTATAGATTGTGTTAAGAAATAAATATGAAGGTACTGAGCGCAGTTTCTGCCCATACTCAGTGCTCACTCAATGCTATTCTTCCCTTCCCTCCTAGCTTTCCTTTTCCTTCCTTCCTTCCTTCCTTCCCTCCCTCCCTCCCCCTTGCTTCCTTCTTCTTCTTTACCTTCTGTGTCTCTTGCTTTTTCCCTTCTTCCCCTAAACTAAGGCTGAGTAGATAACACTCTCAATCCCCAAGCTAGGAGAGAGGCCTTAGCACCAGGTCCTTCGCTGCAAGACATTTTGCACCTTGCCCAGCTCCAGACACACACCCTGAATGTAGCTTGCTCTTTGACTGCGGCTGCACATTCGCCTTGACTCTGGCTAGTGCAGGGACAAATTGGCCCTCGGAGTGTAAATGTTACGGCTTTGGCTCTTCCTCAAGATCGCTGAGCACAGATGTTTGCAGGGGCAAGCGCTGCCGGCTAAGAATGGGGGCATTGTGTGCGGGCTCACACAAAAGCCGGGGCCCCACTCGGCTGCGAGCCTCCGAGCATCCCCTCTTTACGCATTGATTTATTAGGCCAGGGATGAATGAAAACGTAATTAATATTACTGAAGCATTAGAGTCTATTTAATTTAAATGCCACTGAATATTTCACTTTCAGCTGGGAGTGACAATGTGCTCAGGCCCGGCTGGTGAAAGCAGGGGCCATCTGTTACCCCGGTGAAGGAGGGAGACAGAGGAGGCCGAGAGTGCGAGGCTTTGTGGGCGTTCCAAAGGTCCTCCATCACCATTCAACTCCAGGGCAGCCAAACTGCATTCCTCCGCAGGAGCCCTGGGCTGCAGGGGCCTGCCTTCCAGAGCCACAGGAGGCTGCCGAAAGGTGGAGCCCCAGAAAGGTGGAGCATCCCAAAGCCCACCGAGAGACAGGAAACTGTCCAACAGAGGAGAGAAAGCTGCTGAGGGCTCAGGAATCACTGCTATCCACCCAGGGATGAGGGCCATGGCTAGAACGGTGCTGTCCAGCCAGGAGGCACTGGCTCCACGAACCTCTTTCAATTAAAATTAAATGCCAACACAATGGAAAGTCCCACCTGCCCCTTTCCCTATGTCCAGTGGCCCACGTGGACAGAGGCTACTGCACGGAATAGGCAGTAGATCATTGCCATGATCACAGAAAGTTCTGGATAGCGCTGTTCTAGAAGGCGATTGAACCTGTATGTTATGGAGAGAAGACTCCTGATTGGCTGATGTGTGGGGCTCTGTCTCCCCCAATCAGCCTCCACAAATCATATAGTCAAGAGCAGGTGCCATGGATGTATGTTGAAAGCGAGTTCCAGCACTTGCCCTTAAACTTAAAGCCCTCTTGGCTCAGTTTCTCCATCTGTGAGTGATGATAAAGGGGCCGGAAAAAATAATAATTGTAGATGCTTCCAAAGGTTCTTTGATCCAGGAAAAGTGCTGATGGTGAGCTGCTTGGATGGCGTAGTCTAAAGGGAAGAAAGGTCTTGGATTAGAGGAGGAATGTTGCCTTGGTGTTTCCGAAAGGAGAAGGACATGTGGGTTTTGAATTCAAGAGAATAAATCTTTAGACAGACAGCAGAGACCCAGATCTTGGGTTTGGGGGGTTAGCCGAAAGCTAGGGGATCCTGGGGCATTTGGTGTAGCCGCAGTGGGAGCAGCGGGAGGGGGAGGATCCATCCTTAGCGGGATGATAATTAGCCCGGTGGGTTCTCTCATAATTGGGATCATTTGTTCTCCTGGCTTTTTCCCTGACAAACTGATTCCATGCCAGGGGAAAGCTGTGTGACTCACACCTTGCCATGCCAATTAGCTGATAAACATCAAACGTAAACAAAGATGGCCTAATTAAAAGTAGTCACTGAACCTCTGTGAGCATCTTGTCAAAACTGCACCCAGGCTTGTGCGGGTCTTGGGAGCTAAATGAGGGACTCCGGGGAGGGTTTGCAGCTGTCCCTTCTGGGCCTCAAGGGAACCGAGGAAGCAGGCAGAAGGCAGAGCAAGGCTTTAGCTCAGCAGCTTGGACTGCTCCCCCCTTCTGTCTTCTCCATCTGCAAACCTCCTCAGGTGCACCAAAGACGTCTGTGTACCCCTTGCATAGAGACACTGTCTCTCTACTCTTTAGCTTTATTTCCATGATGGCTCCTGTCAGGTCATCTGTGTTCTGCTTTTGCATATATCTCATCCTGAAGTTAGTTCTCACATTTTCCAATAAGGTCTATGCTTCCGCTTTCTTCCTGCAAAGGAGGAATGGCAATATTGGCCCAATTTACCATTCAAGGTCATGGCAAGAATTAAGTGTGCCTACCTACACTCACGAAAGCACTTTGCAAAGATGAAAACATGATTCCACAATCAACTATTCTGTCTGGCTCAGAGTAGACTGAATCTCAGTGGTGGAGTGCCTGCTTAGAAATCAGGAGGCCCTGGCTTCCATTGCCAGCATAGAAAAAAAAAGTGATACTTTTGATCTTGGATGTACCTCGGTCCATACTTCAACTCTCACTGCCAGAATAAAGGGAAAAGTAAGTCACTCACTGAATTGTGCCAAGGGAAAGACTAAAGGCAGCGGTGCCCTGGGTACAGAGCCTGGCATATAGTAGGTGAATAAACACAGTGGGTCCATACACCACCGCTCCTTTCCAGAAAGGAAGAAGAGAGCTTATTAAACAGGAAAGAGAGGAAGGTGAAAGTGTAGAAAAAGAGGAGAAGGCATTCTGAAGCATTATTCCCCATCTGCCACAGACCTTCACTCTCTCCTTTGATTCTCTCTGCTTCTAACTTTGCCACACTGAAGTCCCAGCTCCAGGGACTTAACTGAACTGTCAGTAGCTCCTTAGATGCACTAGACAACGGCAATAGCCATCATTTGTCACGTGCTGTTACCTGTACAGGAAAGAACTTTTCCACCTGGTGGAAATTCCCTCAACGCTTAAGCCCACTTCTCTGACTTCTACAACCTGGAGACACAACCCTTGGGCTGTTCCTTTGCTGTGTGCCTCGTATCTGTTCAGCCACCATGCAGTAATACATAAATGCAAGAGTGCATAGATGGTTGAAATACATGTGGCGAGTATTCGTACCAGACCCTGCCCTCAAGGATTCAAACTGAATCAGAGAAGGCACACTCGTACACTATTTATGCCTCTGTGAATTATCGGCCACTTCATTGAAAGCATGGCTTTTCCTTTTTCCTAGTCCCAGACTGTGATCCCCTGAAGGGTAGGGACTTTGCCCAGCATCCCACAATGCCTAGATAGGGTGGGAGCTCTGCCTGGAAGGAAGGAAGGAAGGAAGGAAGGAAGGAAGGAAGGAAGGAAGGAAGGAAGGAAAGAAGGAAAGAAGGAAAGAAGGAAGGAAGGAAGGAAGGAAGGGAAATCAAACCAATACAAGTCCATAAGCAGCTCCCTTCTCTTTGCATCATCCATTTTGCCTGCCATCTATCTGCCTGAGCCACAGTGGTCTCTCCAAATTGATTTTCTGTAACACTCAGAAGACAGAAGCCTGTCCACCGCCTCATGTAACATGCACCCACTAAAATAAATCTTTCCCTTTTGTATAAAAATCCAGTTTGTGTTTTGCAGACCACGAAACATGTCTTATACATAACTGGGAAAGATAAACCCAAGAAAAGTTTGGAAGAGTGTGGAAGGACAGCCAGCGTCCTGAAGCTTTCTGTTTGCGGTGTTTTTCTTCTGTTTTTCATTCCCTGATCTACCCCTGACCTTCCAAGGGAATTTAGCTACTTCTGCTCTTTCCTCAAAGTCCTTCCACTTGAAACATTCAAGGTGTGATGGTGCGATGCTTGGGGAGAGCGAGGTTCTGGATCCATCCCTAGGTTCTAAGCCCCCACAGCCTCTGATCCCTACCAGTAAAGTGGAGATAATAATTATACCCACTGCTCTGTTGTTCGTTCCGAGGATTAACCAAGTTCATACATGTTTCGTGCTTGTGTGCAGGAAGAAGTCAACACCTGTTCACTCTTCTGATTCACTCTCCAGAGTGAAGACATCCAGTGTCCACCTGGTGACCACAAGCTACTCATCACCAAGTAGGCTGAGTGGGGTCAGATTGCCCCAAATATCAGGACCCTCCAACGCTGGGTTCTGAGCTGTCTCGCCAGGTTAGGACAAAGCCAGTTCCACCGAACACTATTAAGGTCAACAAAAGGATTACAGTGCTCCACAGTCCCATGAACTCCTAGGTTCACTATCAGTGTCCTTTTGACAGCTCGCCTGAATTCGGAAATGCCCACTTCCTGAGAGGTGCAAGCCCTCTCAACTACCCTCCTGCCAGCCAGATAGAGTCCCCTTTGCCTTTGGAATGGCCTGCGTTTGGAGGTTTGTCACTAGCCTGGTCCTAGGGAGACTGAAAGCAGCACTGCTTGCCAGGACCCTCACGCTATCATGGGACCTGAGGTTGGTTTTGGCAATGGCCATATTTCCAGAACAATCGTCATGGCAGTGTTTAGTAGTAGGGGAGGATTGGAGCTGTAGACAGAACCACACAGACCTAGGTTTGAGACCATGCTTTACCATTTACCAGCTGGGTGGCTCAGAATTTTGTCCCTGTGACATTGCTGACAGATTTCTGATAGTGCAGGGCTGTGGGTGCCTGGGGCCTGACCTGGAGCTCTCAGAGAAAGTTTTAGTCCTGCCTGCCTGGCTCCCCTTGGGCAGTGAACAGGGCAGAAAAGAGAGTCCTCAACTGGTGCTGAAGGGATCGTGGCTATAATACCTTCCTCTCTCCAGGAGAAGGGACAGTCCCTGCAGATAAGCAGACCTGACTGAGGAGAAATGAACCTCTGGAGCAGGCGCAGAAAGAGCTGCCTTAGGAAGGCCTCACCAGAGAGCTCAACCCCCAAGCCTCCCTGTCTTCCAGGCTCGGGTCCCTATTCAAATGCAAACACCAGGAGGCGCCTTTGCATTGTCGGAGGAGATTGACAGGCGATCACCGGGAGACCTGGAGGGGAGAGGGAGAGGTGGGGGTGGGAGGAAGAGACCTGGAGTTTGGTTTTACTGGGGTGAAGCGGTGCTCATGTCGGGCCCCAGTTAGTCCTGTCATGCTAAGAGGGAGGGTGTTCCCGGACCCTCTCCCATCCAGACGACCTAGGAGGCCAGAGTGGCCCAAGCTGCCTCTTGTGAATCTGCTTTTGCATTGCCAATGTCAGGCCTCTCAAGTTCTCTGAGCCTCAGTTTCCTCTCAGTAAAAATGAGGGTAGGAGCAGCTTGTTCCACGGAGTTGTCAGGATGGTTACTCACATGCAATCAATAAATGTTCCCTCAGTGGTTTTTGCAGAGGGTGTTTGGCTCAGCAATCCAAGGAACCGGCTTTAGTCTGTTAAAACACAACAAAACAAAAACACAGCAGGACCTAATGCAAAACAGAACCCAGATTTGATCATTTGATACCTGGGATGGAAAGGAGCCATTCCCTTAAAAATTCATCAAATCCCAACGGAGTCTAGTTTGTCTATTATTACCAATGCCAATTTGTTAGGTTGGGGTAGTGTTGAAAAAGGCTCTGTATTATGGAGTTTACACTGACCTCAAACTTTCAATCCTCCTACCTTAGTTTGCTGGGACTTGAGGGGTGACCCGCATGTCCAGTTTAATCGGTTAGTTTTTAATAAATGTCCCCATATACTATAGTTATGAAAGCCATCAACATCAGAGGACACTCGATAACTGGTGTTTGGGAACTCTGTGGGTGCAGGTTATATAGAGGCCAAACGCTAATTGAAATTTGAATTATTGTTGTTTATTATGGCCAAAAAAAGAAAATGGCCTAAATGCCCAGCAATTGGAAATTTTATGGTTGATCCATTCCAGAGGATACACAACTGTTACAGATAATTTTGTATAATTTTATTTGTGGACATGGCATCAATTAGAATACTCAGCTTCAAGTAACAGAAAAATTCACTTCAAGCCATTTAAGTTAAACAGTTAGTGATTTATTATTTAAAAGGAAAAGGACTAAGTCTGCAGGTGCTGAGGTTCGAGCCATCACATACAGGAAGAATACTGTGCAGAAGACAGAGGGTGTTCCAGGGTCTCTCCTACCCTCACAGAAACCCACTCTCTCCAAGGCCACCCCTAGTTTACCACTTAAGGATCCCATTCCTGCCTGTTGCATGGATGCCAGGGGAAGCTTCGCACTGCTATTCAGTTGCAATTGCAGATAAGATCCGCCTCCTTGAAACATGCTTTTCCTCAAGGAACCTTGAGGCCTGGTTTCAAATAGGACTTCTGAAGGATGTGGTGGTGCACGCCTGGTCTCCCAGCTCCTGGGAGGTGGAGGCTGTAGGATCGGAAGTTCAAAGATAGTCTTAGCTACATAGTGAGTTTGAGAGCAGCCTAGGCTATGTGAGACCCTGCCTCAAAATAAATAAATAAATAAATAAATAAATAAATAAATAAATAAATAAATAAACAAATAAATAAATAAACTTTAACAAAACCAGACTTCTGTTCTTCGGTTAGGAAGGAAGGTATAGTAGCCACTGGTTACACATGCAACAGTGGAGGAAAAAGAGAATGTGCTGGAGAGACGTCTGAGTGGATAAGGCACTGTCCAGCAAAGCCTAAGAACCCGAGTTCAATTCCCCAGTGCCCATGTAAAGCCAGATGCACAAAGTGGTGCATGCATCTGGAGTCTGTTTGCAGCGATCGATACCTGGGATGGAAAGGGGGCCTGCTGAAAAATTCATCAAATCCAAACGGAGTCTAGCTTGTCCAGTATTACCAATGCTAATGGGCCCTGGCACACCCATTCTCTCTGTCTCTCTTCTATCTCTTTACTTGCAAATAAATAATTAAATACATTTTTAAAAAGAGAATATATTTCCAAAGAGCTCAGTGGTATGATCCCACTTATGTAGAACTAGGCACACATGTATATGTGTCCATGCAGAGAGATACATCTATCTGACAGGATAGTCTTCAAAAGGTAACAATAGCCATTGGTAGGTGATGAGATTTTAAGAATGTTTTCTAGTATTTGTACTATGCTCAAGTCTTTGTGTTTAGCTGTATTGAATTACTTGCTTGCCTGTGTGTGTGCGCGCGCGCGTGCGTGCGTGCGTGCGTGCGTGCGTGCGTGCGTGTGTGTGTGTGTGTGTGTGTGTGTGTGTTTTGCTTCCACAGATGATCATTTTCTTTAGGGAGTTCTGCTTTATCATAAATAGGCAAGATCTTTGTGTGGGACTCTGTGGGAGCTGCTATTCCAGCTTTGGAGACTTTTAAGGAGTTAAAACACATGAGTTTTGGGGGTTTTTTCAGCTTGGTTTACAGTTTTTTTGTTTGTTGTTTAGTTGTATGCCAGGTTGAAAATATGTCCAGAAAAGAAGAAAGGATTTGGTGAAAGGGGGCGAGGGAGTGGGGGCAAGAGAAGGGAGCGGGAAAGGATTATGACCAAAATAGATTATATACATATATGAAAACTGTCAATAAAAAGTTTAAAAGAACCATGTCCACAGATTCTTTGACATGCCTATTGAAATGCAGAGACTATGTCACTTCAACTTAAACCTGGATGGCTGCTTTGAACAATAGAGTGTGTCAGGAATGGCACCGTGTCTGAGGCTAGGTCACAAGAGGTCACACAGCTCCCATCTTGTTCCCTGGAACAGGTGTTTGGTGAGCTCTGAGCCTGTGTGTAAGAAGTCTGACTACCTGAGAGCATACTGGGAAGGATCCAAGCCCCATAGAGTGGCCACAGGGAAGCCACTCCAATCATCGGACCAGGCCAGTGCCTTGTGATGGTTAAGTTTATTGTCAACTTGCCTTGTTTAATAATCTACAGTCATCTTGGGCAGGTCTCTGAGCTTGCCTGCAGAAAGGATTGACAAAAGGAGGAGGTTCCTCCTTTTGAGTTGCCCTTCCCCCAAGTGGGTGGGCCTTCCAGGAGAGACTGGATACAAGAAAGCTTGGGGGGGGGGGGGGCTGGAGAGATGGCCCAGCGGTTAAGGCACTTGCCTCCAGTGCCTAAGGCCCTGGGTTCAATTCTCCAGGACCCACATAAGCCAGACCCACAAGGTGGTGGCCCTGGTGCTCTCTCGCTTTCTCTCTCTCTCTCTCTCTTGAAAATGAATAAATAAAATATTTTTTTAAAAAAAAAAGTAAGCTTGGGGGGGAAGAAAACCTCCTTCTTCTTCCTTCCTCCCCGACTGCTGGTGCTGGTTCGAGACTTGAACTCGCATCCTGCTCTCCCACCCTTCCTGGACATCAGAACCCAGTTTCCTCTGCCTCACATCGTGGACTGAAGAGCAGCCGCTCCCCAGGGAGCCAACAGGCCTCTGGTCTGGATTAGGACTGCTGAGACATCCAGCCACGTGGACTGAACAGCTACGGGTTCCTTCACCTGTGGGCCTGCAGACTGCTATTGTTGGACTGTCGTAAGCTACCCCAATAAATTCCCTTTTACTATAATCCATTCTCGCAACTCTGTTTTCTCTAGAGAACCCTGACTAATACATAAAGAGCAAGTTCAATGGCCTTCCATTCCCAGCCATTCCAGACACCTCTAGTCACTCCTGTCTTCCCAGCCGAGGCCCCAGATAATCAGAGACAATCTTTCTCCACCACGCATTTTCCACATCTTGCCCCACAGAATGTATGAGCATAATAATATGGCTGTTGTTTTTCAGAAAGCTGGAACATTTTGCTACAGATGCGTTCTCACAGAGACAGGGTATAATCCAAAGGTTGTTCTTGAACCCATCAAAAAACTGAAGTCAAGAAGCTACAAAGTGTGGAAGGTGATGGGTACCTCCCAAATTTCCCATACTCATGAAGGACAGAGGTGTATGAACAAGGCATAACTCCGGTGGGGTTAAGGAAAGGGAGATAAGGCTTTTAGCTAGTGTTACAGACAATAAGAAAGAAAAGGAAACCTGCTGTGGTGGTACATGCCTTTAATCCCAGCACTTGGGACACGGAGGTAGGAGGATTGCCATGAGTTTGAGGCCACCCTAAGAGGACATAGTGAATTCCAGGTCAGCCTGGGCTGGAGCCAGACTCTACCTTGATAAACAAAAACAAAAACAAAAGAAGAAGAGGAGGAGGAGGGGAAGGGAGAGGGGGAGAAGGAAGAGAAAGGAAACAAAAAGGAAAGAAGGAAGAGAGGGAGGGAAGAAGGGAGGAAGGAAGGAGGGAAGAAGGAAGGAAGGAAGGAAGGAAGGAAGGAAGGAAGGAAGGAAGGAAGGAAGGAAGGAAAGAAGGAAGGAGAGACATCTTGAGAAATGGCCCAGGTCAGCATGGAGGATGGAGACTTGGAACGTCAGATCCATGGAAGTGGGACTCAGATAATATCTACCGATCAGCCCTTCAACATTGGAGAGGTCACCCTTCTAAGGGGAGGCCCACCTAGTCTTATGCTCATGTGGTGATAGAGCTGCCACTTGCTGCTGCCTCCCAGCACCTCTAAAGTTTTGTACCACATGGCCAGCCCAGGACAAGATCACAATCCCAATCTCAAAGTCCAGAAGTACTGACTTTGCATTGCCTTTAGCCACTGAAAGCCAAAAATGAAAAGTCATTGCTGTGAACTCCATTAATGTGTATGATAAATAAGCATTAATGAGTATAATATTAAAAACATACAGAATGTGTCCCATCCAGAGCGAGACCTGGGCTGCTGGGGAGATGGCTCATTGGTTAAGGAGCTTGCCTGCAAAGCCTAACAACCTGGGTTCCATTCCCCCATACCCACATAAAGCCAGGCACGCAAAGTGGCACATACGTATGGAGTTCATTTGTGGCTGTTGGAGGCCCTGGCATGCCTCTCTCTCTCTCTCTCTCTCTCTCTCTCTCTCTCTCTCTCTCTCTCTCTCTCTCTCTCTCTCTCTCTCTCTCCCTCCCTCCCTCCCTGCCTTCCTCCCTCCCCTCTCTCTCCTTGAAAATAAACAAATAAAAATATAAAAAAGAGTGAGACCTAATGTTAACTGTGGACTAGAGCTAATACGTATCAGATGAACCACACCAGTTACAAGATGCTCCTTCTAGGGAAACCAGAGTTGGGGGGTGCAGGTGGGGGGAGGCAAGGGAATCTATGGAAATGTTGTTTCCTGAAAACCTAAAACTTCTCTTAAAGGTCCCTTAAAGTAAAAAGAAAGATCTCAACTATGAAAATATATTTAAACAATTGTTAAGTCAGAAACCATCTGCAATGGTATTTATTCTCAATAGCATTTACGCTCTCCCTCCCTCCAGCAGAATGGGCACCCCTTTTCAAAAGGGACTCTTTCTTAGACATCTTTGTATCCCCAACACCAAGCAAGTTCCTGTTTGTTGACTGACTTCAGACGATTGCTGACTTGAAGAGAATTCTCCTGCCCGTCCCCTGTCCCCAGCTCTCCATCATTGTGGCTTTACAGTACATATTTGGCACTAACTCCAGGCTCATTGGAGTGGCACTTTCAGGTGTGTCCTGCCTCCCAAGGACACTGTAATGTTTTGTGTCTTAAATATCTCTGACACCCCTACACCGTCCTTAGCTTGGGATCCTTGCACAAATAAAAATGTTCCTGGGATATTTGCTATTAATCTGATGAGTTGGTTTGTGGACTTGCATTCTTTTTTTTGTGGTACTGGGGATCAAACCCAGGGCCTCACTGAGGTACACTCTCAAGCCTGTTAGCACTTTTTAAAAAATATTTTATTTATTTATTTTCAAGCAGAGAGATACAGAGAGAGACAGAGAGCACCAGGGCCACCACCTTGTGGGTCTGGCTTATGTGGGTCCTGGGGAATTGAACCCAGGGCCTTAGGCACTGGAGGCAAGTGCTTTAACTGCTTAGCCATCTCTCCAGCCCTTGGGTTAGCAGTTTTATCCCACTTCAGGCTTCATCTCATTCCTTTGAGCTGAACGTTCTTTCCTGGTGTCTCAATGATTCCTCCTTCTTACTAGGTGATGGTATGAGCTTCAGCCTCTCTGGGAAAGGCTGTTCACTTATGCAGTGTGTGTCCTGACTCCATGCCCAGTGTAAACACAGACAAATATGTAATTGTCTAGCGTTATTACCACTTGCAATTACCCCAAATCCTCAGTCAACATTGTGCACTGAAGAAATGAATGTGAAGAGTGTGTGTGTTTAAAATTTACCCTCTGGTCCCTTAAAATATTTATTTTTCAATCATAGCTCCAAATAGCTTAATTATGTCTTGTTACCTAATTAGTGCATGTATGTGGAGTTTATAGGCCATCTAGAGTAAGGCTTCATAACTTTCCAAATATCTGCCTCTCATTGAATGTCCCATCAAATATTTCTGAGTATTCATTTCTAAGGCACTGTTGCTAGATTCCTAAGCACCGCCATCAACAGCATTTCTGTAGAAATTAAGACACTGTCTGAGCTTCCTCCTGGCAGGATTCCTCTTGAGTCCTGCATGAGAGAGGGTTCCACAAAGAGATCCCTGGCTTCCAATGACCACCTGCACCAGAATGACTTGTGATATTTGTCAATGCTGTTTCTCTAGCTTGTGCCAGATTTATTAAATTGACGTCTCTAAGGAAAAGCCAGGGGATCTGCATTTTAACAAGTACGAAGGCTGTTGCCTTCGTATTGAGAACTCACTCTGTCTTATGTCTGACCTGTGCCTTGCCTCTGTCACTGCTCTGGAACCAGCAACAGGAAAGTCAATGGCAAAGAAAAGCTTGGCTTCCTAGAGAAGACTCTTCACATCTGAGCTCCTAGAGTTATTAAACTGGTCCTCCAGACAATGAGAAACATAATGGTTAGAAGACAGGTTGGGCTGCCCCCATAAAAGTCAAAGCAATTAGCTTACAAATGGCATCATTTGGCTACCATGGGTGGAAAGGCTGATGGGATGTTGAGCATCCTTCTGTCTCATTGTTCTTCCCAACTCAACACACAGCCTCTAGCTCATATCCTATCATGTTTGCCCAAGATCACATGACCCTGACTCCACTCTTATCTGGCTGGTAGTGTCTAGCTGCAAGGGATGCTGAGCAATGCTCTTCTCTCTTTCTCTCCTTTATTTTCTTCCTCCTCTCCTCTCCCTCCTCACACTACTTTCCTCCCTCCATTCCTCCTTCTCTGTGCTCAGAATAAATTTGAAAGTTCTGTTGCTAACAGAAAAACAGAAATGATTATTTCCTAGTACCTGGCAGCCATTTTCCACTATACCTTATAGGGTAATCAAACTCAAAAAGTGTGTGTGTGTGTGTGTGTGTGTGTGTGTGTGTGTGTGTGTGTGTGTGTGCACCACATAACACAGCCTTCTAGTGTTTTTCTGATTAATAGTTCAATGCCTTTCCAAGTCAGTCATAGGGTTTCCAGATAAAATATAAGGCATTTAGTTATATTTCTAAGTTGTAAATATACCCCAGATATTCAAATTCTCCTAGTGAGCTTTTATTTTTATGTGCTAAATCTGGCAACTCTGTGTATTCAGAGACCAGAAGCTGAGATAGCAGGAAATAAACATGTGTTTTTCATTCTAAAGGGCAGGAAATGAATCTTTTAAAAGACTCCATGCCAAGAAGTCAGTTCATTCCCTTCCAACATGATGGAGTTTCTATGGCAAAACAAATAGCCCCTCCCACAGAGAAGAGAATGGAGGGTTGGGAATGATCTACGCAGCAGCAGCAGCAATGTGGAGTTTGTGTAAACAGGACGGTGGCCACTGCTGTGAGCCAGAGCAGCAGAGGTGCAGGTGGCTCTCCCAGAAAGAGCACCTGAGACCTGGAGAAGACAGCTCAGGTCAGTGACATCGGCTCCTGAATCAAGAAGGATGATTGTCAACTTGACAAGATTTAGAATCACCGTGGAGCCTCCCCTTCATCTTATGGTACCCAAGACCTGTCATCTTGTTTAGGATGGGAGTGGGGGAGCATAAGCCACAGAAGCTGGATACCTCCAGCAATCCCCTCCCCTTCACCCCACAGTGCTTGGGACCTGCTGTCTTCTCTAGGGCGGCATGTTTCTCTGTGGTTGTCATTACCCCAACAAGACCTGCACAATTCTGAGCCTGTCAGCATGTTGACATAGAGGACACAAAGAATGAGGCATCAAAACAGGACAACTTGGAAAGCATGTGTCGATGGAACCGAGGTCTGGGAGGGCTGGGAGGGGTGACAATAGAGGGTGATCAGACAGGGACACTGTCAAATTATAGCATGTTCTTGCATTCGAATCACCATGATAACAAACCTCTGCTCATGGCTCTGAGGGATTTTCTAGATTAGGTTAGTTGAAGTGGGAAAACCCACCGTAGCTAATTGTGGGTGATGCCATTCTAGGAGCTGGGTTCCTGAAGTGAATACAATGCAGAGAGCTCGCTGAGTTGGAGCATTTATTGGTTTCTGCTTCTTCACTGTGGACTGAATGTGACTAGCTGCTTCAAGCTCCTGATGCCATACCCTCACCTCCATGATGGACCTATAACTCTGAGACTATAAACTGAAATAACCCTGTCTTCTTTAAAGTGATTTTTGTGGGGGGTTTTTTCTTAGCAAGTATGAGAAGGTAACTAATACAGATGGGCATCTGGGAGAAGAAGTGGATTGTAAAAATGCATGAGCATAGACAGGGGAGTCTATTTACAAAGGCAGTAGAACCCTTGGAATGGAGTAACCAGCCTAGCTTCTCAACTGCCTGGTAACAAATCCCTGCTGTTGTAGTTTGAATGGATGTCCTCTGTAGACTCAAATGTTTTATGAAGACTTGTAACTTGGATTTCTAGCCATCTGAATGGTGGAGGTGTCTCTGGGGGTGAATCCTAAAGTCCAGCTCTAAGACATATTTAGGGTCAGATTGGATTTCCAACCAAGAGGTAAACAGAAAGTTTTGAGCTTTGGCGGAGCTCCTGCTGCTCGCTACTGATTTTGTCCTTGTTGCTTTTGATGTTTACAGGCTGATGGTATTTTCTCTCTGCTTGGATGAATGGAAGCAGCTTCTCCCGCGACTGATGGAACTTCCCCCTGGATCTGTAAGCTTGAAATAAGCCCCTTCCTCCCCTAAACTGTGCCTGGTTTGGATGTCCATCCTGGCAATGCGGAACTGACTACAAAAGAAATTCGGTACCAGAAAGTTGGGTGTAGTGTGATAAATCTGACCTTGTGGATTTGGGTCTTTTGGAACTTTTGTTCTTGAGGAATGGACTTGTTGCTTGCAAGTGAAGATGCCTTACAGAGAGCAGTAAACCAAGTTTTGTGGGACATTTTGGTGAGAACAGAGAGAGTTGTGTTGACTTTGGAACTTTCAAAGGGAAAGGAAAGATATCAGAGAACTTTGTTGAAACTAGGCTATTAGCATGAAGGCTGGATGCATATTTCTGCCAAAGCTCATGAGTTTGATCAAGGTTAAATTTGAAAGTAATGGACTGATGTGCTTGGCAGAAGATATAGAACTGACAGATGTGAGATTTAAAGTTGGAGAAAAATCAAACAAGTTTAAAATTACTGGTGGGACAGAGATGGGTTTTAGGTTACTAAAGCTACTATTGTTAAGGATGACCAACTATTTACAATGAAATAATAAAAAGAAGCCAGAAATACTGAATAACTGAATGGTAGACATGCAAACTCTTTTCAAAGGAGATGACCGGAAAGGAAGAAACCTGCCCTTTAAGGTCACAATTTATTTTATCCATGAATTAACAATATGGCTGTGCTGTTACACAGCTGGTATTGATTTTGATGGCATGAAAAATGCATGGAAGTGGGCCGCAAAGGGCACATGGTTACAGGAGCTGCTGCTGAAATGTGTGATATCCCTGATAGAGAGAGAACAGCGAGGCCACTGAAAGATGAACCATGGTTTGCAAAGAAGATGCCAAGGAGTTTTGGATAAACCAGGACTGTGCAGAAGCTACCATGGAGCACTGTTGGCTCAGAATGTAAGTTTTCCCTGGACACTCAGCTCAGCTGGAGGGGTGGATTTGGAAACCCAGAGATTGTCATCACTGGTTATGGATATTGTACTTGAACTGCAGATATTTGATGTTTACTTGATGGTTATTAATTTTACTTTGGTCCAGCCTCTCCTTGTTATGCTTTATAGCAATAGAAATGTTTGCACTGTGCCATTTTATGTTGAAAGCATATAACTTGTTTTTATTTTACAGGACTTACAGTTAAGAGATAGTCTTAAATCTCAGAAGAGACTTGGGACTTTGGAACAATCTTAATGTTGGAAAAGACTTTGGGGACCTTTGAAGTTTGACTGAAGACAAGTTGCATTGTGAGATGGTGATGAGTCTATTGGAGACCAGGGGCAGAATGAGGTAGTTTTAATGTATGTCCCCCAGAGACTCAAATATTTTTATTAAAACTTGTAACTTGGAGCTGGGCATGGTGGAACACACCTTTAATCCTAGAACTCAGGAGGCAGTGATAGGAGGACTGCGGTGAGTTTGAGGCCACCCTGAAACTACATAGAATTCCAGGTCAGCCTGGATGTGAGTGAGACCCTACCTTAAAAATAAAAAATAAAATAAAATACTTGTAACTTTTGTAACTTGGATCTCTAGTCACCTGACTGAAGGAGATGTCACTGAGGGTGGTGGATCCTAAAGTCCAGCCCTAAAGTGTGTTTGGGAAAGGATCTGATTTTGAGCCACAAGGTGTGCAGAGAGTTATTGAGCTCTGCCTGGGGTCCCTGCTATTTGTAGCTTTTGGTATTTGCTGGCTGGTAAGGGTTTCCCTCTGCTTGAATGTATGGAATCAGCTTCTCCCACCACTGATAGAACTTCTCCCTGGATCTGTGAGCTTAAAATAAATCCCTTTCTCCCCTAAACTGTGCCTGGTTTGGATGTCCATCCCGGAAACATGAAACTGGCTCCAACACCTGGATATGTGCAATTTTGTCACAATTTAAGTAAGTTTACATAGTCCTCAAAACACATAGGCCTCCAAATACACAGTCTGGCTGAAACCCCAAGTATCGGGTCTGGTCTTATGTCCTCTACCTTTGTCTTTCCCAAGTGGATCTGACATTCAAGCCTCCTGACTTTCTAGCCATTTCTGACACAGGTGGAATGGGTATACTTCACTTTGTTAAAGCTCTAGGGTGCCTCCTATGTGACAAGACCCCGTGGCTGAGGATCGAGTCCCAGGGATCATACCAGTACCATAGATTTCTGCCAGAAACCAAGAGCATCACTCTGAATCCCTGTGGGGACAAAGGCTCAGAATCCTGCCTCCACCCCCAAACCTAAGGCTCTGTTCTCTCCAGTCCATCAGCTCTTGGAGGTCCTGCCACTGATAGTCTGATCTTGAGGTGCAACTACTTCCTCTCAGTTGCACATTTAGTTGGCCTCCTCTCTCTCCACAGCTGACTCTCTCATGTGGTCCCTCCCCATATGGATAGTCTCAGAGTCAGGCCTGAGGTCACCAAACCAATGTGTGGTTCTCAATTAAAGGGTCACATGCAAAATACCCATAGGGCTTTTCAAGCTAGAGGTGACCCCAAACTAATTGCATCTCTTGGGAAGGTGTTCAGGGATTTGCTTATTTTTTGAAGTTCTACAGATGATTTTGGGGTGTTTCCTGGGAAGATGTCTCAGTAGATAAAGTGCTTATTGTACATGCATTGAGGACAAAGGGTTTGGACCTTCAGTACCCACATAAATGCTGGGGGGGGGCTACTTGTAATTCCAGTTCTCAAGAGGTGGAGACAGGGGATCTCTCGCTGACTAGACTATCCAAGTCCAAATCAGGGAGCTCTGGATTCAAGAAAGAGATCCTGTCTCAGAAAAAATAAAGTGGAGAGCAATCAAAGAAGATACCTGAAATCAACCTCTGACCTCCACACATGTGTACATGCATCCACATACGTATGTGTCCACACACATACACAGAGACCACACACACAGGCCAACAAAAAAAGAACTCTGGTTGAGACACCTTGAATTTGGAAAGTTCTTGTACCCAACTGAGCTCCCTAACTCCCAGCCAGCTTTTCTCCCTTCCCCTCTGCAACTGTGATGCCAGAATGCAAATATCCCTTGACTCTGAGTCTTCCAGAGCTGTGACCAAGTGCTCCCTGGGGATGTGGTGAGGTGACAGATCAAAACGAAATTTGAACCTGTCCAGCATGTTATATGCAAGTTAGAGTTTTGTTAAGACCAGATATTTTCTTCACAGTGAAGTAATTTATTCACAAAACAACTCTTAAATTGAAGTCTCAATTGAAAGACTATAAAGAGACATTGACAGTGTTCACAGTGATCTGGGTCACCTCCCTGACCACTGGTGCCCAGGAACTCCCTTAGCCCATCTGCCCTGAGGATCATCTGAGCATTGAGGATGGGTTGTGCAAAGAATGAAATGATTGGGAGGTCATAAGGGGGGGGTTGTTTTAGTCAGCCTTCTCATAGCTTCAACAAAGAACACAACAAAAAGCAGCTGATGGGAGGAATGGGTTTATTTTAGCTTACATACTAGAGGGGAAGCTCCATGATGGCAGGGAAAATGGATGGCATGAACGAAGGCTGGACATCACCTCCACCAGCACTGCAAACAGTGGCAGGAAGGTGTGCCAAACACTGGCAAGGGGAAGCTGGCTAGGACCTCCATAAGCCCACCCCAACAACACAATTACAAGGTTCTAATTCCAAAACTGGCATCAGCTAGGGATCAAGCATTCCGAACACATTGAACACATTCCGAACTATAAGTTTATAGGGGACACCTGAACCAAACCTCTACAGGGGGAGCTACTAGTTTGGTTTGGCTAAATGGATATATTATACCCACCAAACTGCCCTCTGAACACTTATGCTTCTGCCCATATTTAATGCCACTCTACTTTCTGTTAGAGAAGCTTCTCTTTTCAGATTGGTGTGATTCAGAACTGACTATTGCTGAGAAGTGACAGTAGAGTGTTTGCCGTGAAGTGAGACATCTCTATCACATCATCCAAGGCTCAGGGACCATTGCAGAAGAGGTGGCAGAAAGAATGTAAGAGCCAAAGGAAGGGGAGGACTGCTTACAAGGCTTTCATTCAAACACAAAGTGGCCTTGATATTCATGACTTCATAGTGGCTGAGGTTACCTACACAAAACCTTCATGATAGGAGAAAAAAATGATGACATCAAAATAGAAGAGAGACTAGTTGGAAAGAAAAGATTCAATGGAGGGGAGATTTGAGAAGGGGGTGAAGAAAGGGTGGGGGAGGGGATGATGATCATGGTATATTGTTTATATTAGTGGAAGTTGTCAATTTAAAACGTTTCAAAAAGAATTCAATGACTGGTGCCACAGAATAGGGTGATGACATGTATATAACTGATACATGTAGAATTACATGTATGTAACTATATCTGCATATATCTTCCCTACATTGTTCAATGATGGCTATCAATCTACTTAGTGGAGAAAATGAAAAGGAAAAAAGCAACAACAAAATGAGAAAATGATTATTTTCTCTCTTTTTTTTTTTTTTCTGTTCCATCACTTCAAACCTTGCTCAGCGCCCCTGGCCCTACAGCACACTCCTCAGACCCAATCGTGTCTCCAATTCACACCCTTCTACTTGGCTGGGTCTCTGGGAAAGTATATTGATGTGTTACCAGCACAGCCATTCAATATGATTCTGTCAGTTCACTGCGTGTTTAGTCAGCACAACGCCAAGCTATTTTCTTTGAAATTAACCAGATATTTTTTTCTGCTGGAGATACTGAATCAACATGGTGTGCATAGCACAGCATGACTTACACTGGACTGAAAGCTACCCCTGTGTGCTGTCTGGCAGCCAGGAAGGCTACTTTGCATCAGATCCCTTTGGTTGCCCTGCATTCTTACCACTAAGACCTGCTCTTCAAACTCAGTCCATTGCTGTTTTAAAGGATTCTCAGATTCCTGCTCTGGAACCCACACAATTAGAGATTGCCCTTTGCTGCGCATCTGTCTGTCCCTTCATGGATCCATTTATAGAGCACTTACCAAATCCAGAACAAGTGAAAACAAAAGTGTAAGATCTAGAACCTATGCTGATTTGCAGTATAGAGAAGGAAGAAAAGAAGGGAGAGAGGGAAGGAAGGAAGAAGGGAGGGAGGAATGGGAAGGAAAAGAGATACACTCAGATAAACAAACGCTGTATGTGGTCTCTCATATGTGGATCCTGGCCTCAAATTTTTAGATCTATATGTAAGTTGGAGTAAGAGTCAGCCAGGAAGTTAGAAAGGGGCCATGGGGGTGTGGGGAGGAGAGGGGATGGAATAAGGGGAAGGCATATGTAAGTAGAGCAGCAGAATACTAGAGGTGGAAAGATCTAAGTGAGGTCAGGCGAGGGAGATGAAGAAGAAGAGGTGGTTGGGGAAGAATGCTGTCTTCTGAGCATGAGGACCTTGAAGTAGTTGTCACTTCCTGCACAAGACCTAGACAATATTGGGCTCATCATTCTAGTTGCTGTGCAGAAAGAACCCAAGCAAAAGCGGCTTATGGAGGAATGGGTTTATTTGGCTTACGGACTCCAGGGGAGACTCCATCCTGGCAGGGAAAATGATGGCATGAGCAGAGGGGTGGACATCACCTCTGCCACAGCACTGGAAACAGCAGCAGGAAGGTGTGCCAAACACTGGCAAGGGGAAGCTGGCTTATAACCCCCCAAAACCCACCCCCAACAACACAGCTTCATGGAGGTTGTAAAACCCAAACTGCCATCAGCTGAGGATCGATCTATCAGAACACATTCATTTCTTGGTGGGGGTCACCTGGATCAAACCATGACAGGAAGGATTAACCAAACCTAAAGATGTTATGAAAAAGACATATAGACACCTACTCCTGTGTTAGCTAATTAAAAAAAAACAGAATAGAAAAGAGAAAGTTGGGGAGTAAGTATTCTGAGGGATGGATGACGCTGTATCCAGAAGTTACAGGTTGTTATAGGAAAATTGAAGTGCCAGGGGGAGAAGCCTTTGAGGCCCCCAAAACAATTCAGGCTCTTGCCAATGCTCTTGGTTGCCCACCAGAACTAAAGAACAAGACCATATTGCTGAAGACATCACATGCTTAAGTTGCAGAGCATTGATAAATCAAGCTGAACTGAGCTGGAAGCCTCTTCCATGATGTGGTAGTTTGAATGGATAGCCCCCAATAGATTGTGAAGTTTATTAAAGGCTTTTCTCCAGCCACCTTTTCTCCTTGGGTGGATCCAGGAGTCCAGCCCTAAGGTGTTACTGGGGGTGGAATCCAGCTCAAGTTATGCAAAGAGCAGTCTGAGTTTGGAGGAGTTCCCTGCTGTTTGCTGGTGTGTGTGTGGTGCAGATTACAGTTTCTCTCTGCTTGGACCTGCAAAAGGGGGCAGCCTCTTTTGCCATTATGAACTTTCCTTGGATCTGTAAGCTTCAAATAAATCCCTTCTTCCTCCCATAAACTGTGCCTGGTTTGGAGGTTCATCCCAACAGCATGAGCTGACTACCACACAAGACTAACTGTCAGAGCGTTGGAAGGTGCTATTCATCCTGCTGGAGGAGAAAAATAATCAATAGTCTTAACTAATAATAGACCCTGTGAGCTATACAGCCAGCCAGTCAGGCAAGATATATGCACTGGTGCAATAGTGGCATGACTGTTATTTTGATAACCAACTGCTCTCTGATTGGATTTGAGGCCCACTCTACTAGAGGGAATACCTCCTTCTGAAAACTTAATCAACAGCCTATGGCTAGAAAGGTCATAGGCCCTAAGGGGGAAGCAACTACTATTGTTTGGCTAAATGGATATGTTCTGCTCATCAAATACCCTCTCTATATAGTGTCTGTACCTCATAGATTAGTGTTGCTCTCATCTTTGGTCAGAGCAGCTTCTTTTTGTAGTTGGCAGTGACTATTAAGGTTAATAAAAATCATCAAAGTGCTAAGAATTCATGACCGCTGAGTGCTCAGCACTAAATGGCATCTCTATCGTGTGTGTCAGGGCTCAGGGAAACATTGCATAAGAGGTGGCAGGAAGAATGTAAGAATGAGCTGTAGGATGGGGAGGAGTGCTATGGAATGCTGTCTTCTGAGCATGAGGACCTTGAAGTAGTTGTCACTACCTGAACAAGACCTAGACAATATTGGGCTTGTCAGCATTCTGTCATAGATGAGGGAGGAGGGAAAAAAAGACACCAAATTGGAAGAGGGGACGGTTGGAAAGAAGGGGTCCCGTGCAGGAGGGATGGGGAGGTGATAGGATGGAAATATTATTGAAATGTATTATGTACATGAGGAAAATTGTCAATAAAAAGCTTAGGAGAGAAAAATAGAGAAGAAAAGAGAGAGAAAGAAAGAAAAAGATAGAACATAGGTCATCTGTCATACTAAGCCATTTTATATAAAGGACTGAGCCTTCTTGGGTCACTGCAGCAGGTCCTGGGACTTTTTAAGGGCTTTTTGTTGTGAACAACAGAATCATCCACAGTTCAAGTACCAGATTGGCTAGAAGACGTTGGGCAGTTTGTAGAGTCCAGTCGTGTTGGTTTGGGATGATACACCACTGGAAGAGAAATTTTACATCCACAATACAAGTCTGTCCTCAAGGCAGCCCATTCTCCACATTCTGTCACTGGCACCATTGAGTCCACTCACAGAGCTACAACCATCACAGAGTGACCAAAAGCCCCCTCCATGGCACTTGCTGGGTCGCCTCACTCTTTGGTCCTCACATATGCCTCCCCATGGACTTTGGTCACAGGAGCATACTGAGAGAATGTAGCTTGTGTTCCTGTCCTCAGTAGTAGAAGGAGGACATTGGGTGTGCGGTTGTGAAGATGGAGAGATTGGGTCAGCAGAGACTTTTTGAGCCATCAAGTGTGAACTCTTAATGCATAAGTAGTCATTTGCCCAAAGGACAAGAAAAGGGAACCCAAGACATAGGGGAAACCTGCAGCAAGACACTGGAACCTGAAGGAGCAGGTTGGGGGTAGGGAGAAATGGGTTCTGCAGTGTGGCTGACCTTGGTGAAGGAGCTGACAAGGTGAGAGGGAGAGATGATGGAAAGAGACAGATGAGCTAAGGAAGTAAGCGATGGCCAATTAGAAGCTCAGCCGGCTGCTCCCCAGTTGGTTAGGTTCAGATGGATTCTTCCATCTGACAAAGTCTGCAAAATGGTCAACTGTTTCTGTCCTAAATACAGTCCTTCAACCCTTGCCTTGGAAAGTAGCCCCTTTGATTAGCTCATTCAGACTCTGTGACAAAAATACTATAACTTGGGAGCTTACAAGCAACAGAAGCATGTTTCTCACAGTTCTGGAAGTTCAAGGTCAAAATGCTAGCAGATCTGATGTCTAGTAGAGACTCATTCTCCATCAGTGACCCCTCTGTCCTCACATGGTGGAAGACTAGGCAGCTCTCTGAGGCTCTTTCCTAAGGGTACCAATGTCATTCATTTGGAACCCACCTTTATGATCTTCTTGGCTCACAAAGGCCCCAAGTCCTAATACCATCACATCAGGGATTACCTTTCAACATATAAATGTGGGGATGACACAGACATTCAGACAATGGCATATCCTGACAATATTGTCCCATTGTGTGGTTAAACAAAGCAGCTTTCAATGGATCTGGAATTCTCCATAAACAAAGAAGTATTTCCTTCATCTTTTCAGAAGATTGCCTTTGAATGTTCCAATATTTTGAGCTAAGTGTGTAAGGGGCAGTCACTAAGCATGGAATGATGGTTTATTATAGGATCTTTCTCTTCAAACTGAACTGGTACGCACATGAACATAGATGTGGCTGGTACATAGGCGTCTCTCTGTATAACAATTGCACTACCTTCCTTGCCTAAGGAGAAACTGGTGTAATGGGGTTTTGGGGGCTCAGGAAAAGTCCTTAAACTCCAAACCCCAAGTTCATATCTGTTTTTAACAAAGAATTAGAATAAACAGATTGAGAACAATAGTTGATAAACTATTCATTGAGGGAATTCAGAGAATGAGGGAAAGTCGGGGAATTTAGGATGGGAGAATGGATCCACCCATGTGGTGTGAGAGTCCATGTGGGAGTGGAACGTGGGCCTGGGAAAAAATCGTGAAAAGGGATTCTTTCAAAAGGCTTGCACTTGACATTAAATTAGGTTTAGCAAGAAAAAGAAGAGAAAAGCACAGAGAGCTCCTGACAGAAGGGGCTAGGGAATCCATGGGGAGCAGGGTTCAACCTCTCATGATGATGGGGTTTTAACCGAACAGGGACCTAGACATTTAGGATAGGTGAAAGTCAACAAGAGGCATAGTAAGCATCTATTTATAATCTGATTGTGGTGGGCTTTCCCTGCGAGCTAAGGAGAGTCTGAGAGCTGATTGGTCTGGGCTGTGGGCTGGCTCAGGAGTAGGGGGTCAGAGAGCTGATTGGATGGCTATGTCAGACACTGAACTCTGGTTCTGCTGTAGCAGGTTTGTATGAGAGACATTTTAAAAATCACAAAGTTAGTTATTAGATTTTTTTTTTTTTTTGCATCTGGCTGGGTAAGTTTGGGGATCGAACTGGAGTGGCAGACTTTGTAAGCAAATGCCTTTAATGTCTCGGCCATCTTTCCAGACCCCTCTTACAGTTCTTGAGGCTAGACATCCAAAGTCAATTTCATGGGGCTCAATTCAAGGTCTCAGACTGGCCAAGGACCCTCCAGAGTCTCCTGAGGAAGTTATGGCTGGCCTCTTTTAGTTTCTGCTAGCTGCCAGCATTCCTTGGTTTATGGCCACATTTTTCCCATTTAATGTCCCATAGCTAACATATCCTCTTCTGTAAATCAGGGGTTTCTCTACTTTGCTCTTATAAGGACAGATACAGGATTGCATTTAAGGCCCAAGCAACTGTAGAACACAGAATGCGTTCCCATTTGCAAAGGTCCCTTTCTTTGTACAACGAATTAGGACATGGATTGTCGGGGAAGATGCGTACTGTATCTGCTTATGGTCTTACTATGAGGGTTCAATGAGATATGCCAGCATCTTACAGTGGCCAGATCATGGGCATTTTCTAGCTTGATTTACCTTGCCAAATGCAAAGTAACCTTGTCTAAAGGAAGAGCAGAAGGCCACTAGTGGAGGTTGACTGTCACCAGCTGCATATGAACACTGGAAACAGCTTTTCATGTGGATGGTCTTAGCGGATTTCTTTCTGAAGCCCCTCTACATGAAACTGAAGAATATTGCAAGGTCTAGAAATTGAAGCCAAAAGTTTCTTCTCTTGTTCTTATTGGCCCACATCTGATCTTAATTAGTTCATACCTGCTCTATTTTACTCCAATTCTGAAATAATCCCCAAATTCTGAATGACGACATTAAAAAAAATGAGACAGGGTCTCATGTATCCCAGGCTGGCCTGGAGCTTGCTGTGTGGCTGAGGATGACCTTGAACTTCTGATCCTCCATTCTATACCTCCCAAGTGCTGGGATTACAAATTTGTACTGCTTCACTGGGTTTAGGCAGCACTGTGGATCAAACCTGAGGTTTCACACATGCTAGGCATGCATCCGATACTGAGCTCCATCCCCAGCCTCACTTTGGTTCTAATTCCTTCTCTAGCATTTGTGATAAGCTGAGCAGACTGGAAGGATAAGTGCTGTGAGCACCTGTGTACCATCCCTAGAGCCCACAAAGAAAACTGGTGTGGTGGTTGTGATGGCAGAGACAGGCAGTCTCTGGTGCTTTGCTGACCAGTCAAGCTAGCCTGCTTGATGAGTTCCAGTGAGTGACCCTATCTCAAAAAGCAAACAACAACAAGGTAAAGGTGGATGGCACTGAGGAAGGACACCTGAGTTTGTCCTCTGGCCTCCACCCTCATGTGTACACACAATTAACTGAGTATGCTAGAATTCTTCATGTCATCATAAGAAGCCTTCTTGTTGTCAGTTGAGAAAGCCCAGAATGACAATCGAGATAGAATAAATATGTGTGTGTGTGTTGTGTGTTGAAATTTGGTTTAGGGGTAGGGTCTCACTCTAGCCCAGGCTGTCCTGGAATTCACTTTATAGTCTCAGGCTGGCCTTAGACTCACAGCAATCCTCCTTCCTACCTCTGCCTCCTCTTATGTGTTGAGATTAAAGGTGTGTGCCACTATACCTGGCCTGAGAGAGGATATTTTAACAGCTTCCTATGGGCTTGGCAGGTAGGCATTCAGACTGGGCACGGGTTTGCAATTACAAAGGTCTTTCACACTCATTACTTCACTTCCTTGTTTTTGGTAATCCTATGAGATGGACAGGAACCGTGAGTTCCTTTTTTTTTTAAGATCTGGAAGATGAAGAGAGAATTTCAAGCGTTAAGAGAGCCAAAGGAGTTAGTGTCGAAGGCAAGCTGGAGGAGAACTGAGTGTTCTCACACAAAGCAGAGATGAGAATGGGGGAGAGGGACCCTGAGAAAGGGCTGTCATCTGAAAATCTAACCTAGGCAAGTTTGAAAAGAGAGGCACGAGGCATGGAATAAAGAAAGTCAAAATCCCAAGTCAACCTCCTGTTTTCCCTTAGTCCAGTAATGAAAATTTTGAAGCTGTAGCAGAGAGAGAAGGAGAGAGAGAAAACTTGCCTAGCAGTTGTGAGGGGAAAGCTGGGATTGTGTGCCAACAAACCACCAAGCTCGTGACTTGATGTACTGTCCATGTCCCGTTGCTGTCTCCCTTGGCTGCCTCCACATGATACCGTAAAGAAAGTGTGTGATTTCCCACACAAGCTCTTGTTCTAAACCACATCCTGTCACCTAGACAGATATCTGAGCAGGTGAGAGGTGAATGATTCAAAAACATACTTCCTGAGGAGGCTGACAGCAGAATGTACACAGGAGAATTGGGAGCTGAGGACCACACTGACCTCCCTGGTGTCTGATGTCTAACAGAAGGGACAGGTCCGGAGAGTTTGTGAGTGTGTGTGACTCTGTTTACCAACACCTTTTTCCAGTGCCTTTTTCATGCTGTAATTCCCTCCTCTTCCAAGGGGGTGTCACTTTCCATTGGGGTATTTAAGTTCAAGTACAAGGTGGTTAACCAAACATCCTATTTTTCTTCCCTCCCAAGTACCCTAACTTTGCGTCTTCGTTTCAAGTTTCTGCTTGTCTGGCCAAAAGGAATCACGTGACTGAGCCCAATCACATGGAGTAGAGGCATATAGTCTGCCCACTATGTAACAATGGCATCGTGTGGATATTGACATGGCTGTTGGTATGTCATATGAAGCTAATTTCCATGTGCTCGACCAGGTAAACAAGAACTAGAGAAAAGATATGGGCCTGGGGAGATGGCTGCTTGTTGCACAAACATTACCTGAGTTCAGTCCCCAAAATCCACACTAAAATTTTAAAAAGCCAGTGGCTAGAGAGATGGCTCAAACAGTTGAGTGAGGGCCTGGAGGTGGGGCTGGGGGACTGCCTGAGTTCTGATCTCTAGATCCCGTGTAAACTTCTGGGCACAGCCACATGTGCCTGTAACCTCTGTCCCACCAGGTTGAGCAGAAACCCAAAAGTCGTCGGAGGTTCCCTAGCTCTGTAATTAGTAGAAAAAGAGACTCCGGCTCAAAACAAGACCAGGTGAAAATGCAGTGGAATGGGACACATGACATTCCATTTGGGCACCTGCAGTAAGTGATGCCTGCCATAGGAGATCATGTGAGGCCCATATACATGCCACACACACACACACACACACACACACACACACACGTTCTGTGCCTATCATAGCATTGCCGATGCCACAATGAGACTACTTCTCACAGCAAGCTCCAATGGTGCTCTATATTAATGACAACAAGGCTGGAGGTATAGCTGGCTCAGTGTGGAGCATCTGCTAATGGGCAGAAGGCCTAGAGTTCGATCTCCAGCACAGCAAAACAATAGCAATACTAGTAGATAGTAGCACTTCCTATTCAGGTCCATGCTAAGGGCTTACACCTGTAAATCTTCACTGAAATGCTAAGTGCAGGTCTCATTATCTTCCCATCTATACACAAGGAAACAGAAGCAGAGAGGAAATTTTGCTTGCCTAACAACCATAAAACTAGTCAATGACACAGCCAAACTCAAGCCCTGATCCAACTACTTATAGAGCCTGCAATTTGAGTCTCTATACTAGATCTATATAAACCTATTGGTGATAGGCAAATTCTATAATCCCTGCCTCTGGGAAAGAAGAGTAAATGCATATAGAGTGTGTGGTGCTGGCTTCATCAGAATTAGATGTTTTCAGCTGTTCTATCTGCCTGCTTCTTGCATTCCCTCTCCCCTCTAACTTCTAACACTATCTCAGCCCGTTCATCTCAGATCATCATTTCTTACTTCAATATCACATGACAGACTAATTCACTTTAAGGAGTGAATGATGAATAGTTTCACACTTAACTCCTCTGCAGGAGTAAAATCATTTTTCTAAGAGGGTATCTACAAGGTGCTGAGGATGTAGCTTCATAAAGTGGTAGAGTGTTTGCCTAGCATGTGTGAAACTAGAGGTTCCATCCCAGCACTAGATAAGACATTTTATATATATATATATATATATATATATATATATATATATGAAGTTATTCAAAAGCATAGAATGGTAGACTTTAAAGGGCTGCCAGGCTCAGAAGATAGAGCACTTGCCTTGCAAGTGTAAGATCCTGACTTAAGACCCCCAGCACTCATGCACACATCGGGTAGGTGTGGCAGACCACCTGTAATTCCATCACCCAGGGGATCCCCAGGGAAGGACAAGCTGTTGAGCAGACTAGATGAATGAGTGAGGATTGGGTTCAAGTGAGACCCTGCTAAGAAATAAAGTGAAGAGTGGTGGAGGAGGACACTGATGTCAGCCTGCGGCCTTCACACACATGTGCACACATGCAATGCGCACACACACA
>PVHP010012617.1:0-42662 GCA_004024765.1 Zapus hudsonius
GTGCGCCACCATGCCCAGTTTTGGCCAATCATTTTTTTAAAGGAGCCAGGTGTGATTGATGCACACCTTTATTTATTTGCTAGCAGAGAGAGGGGGGGAAGAGAGAGAGAGAGGAGAGAGAGAGGGAGGGAGGAAAGAGAGAGAGGAGAAAGAGGCACACAAGAGCCTCTGGCCACTGCAAATGAACTCCATAAAAATATTTATTTGCGGGCTGGAGAGATGGCTCAGCAGTTAAGGCACTTGCCTCCAGTGTCTAAAGCCCCAGGTTCAATTCCCCAGTACCCACATGAGCCAGACCCACAAGGTGGTGGCCCTGGTGTACTCTCTCTCTCTCTCTCTCTCTGCTTGAAAATGAATAAATAAAATATTTTTAAAAATATTTATTTGCAAGGAGAGAATGTGTGAGTGCATGGGCATGCCAGGGCCTCCAGTTTCTTGACACTGCAAACACTGGCGAATACTCCACTTTGTGCATCTGGCTTCACGTGGGCACTGGAGAGTCGAACCCCAGACAGCCGGCTTTGGTAGAAAGTGCCTTTAGCCACTGAGCCATCTCTCCAGGCCTCTAGCCCTCCAGCCCTTGTTTATTTGTTTTTGTTTTGTTTTTAGCCCAGGCTGACCTGGAACTTACTCTGTAGTCCCAGGCTGGCCTTGAACTCACAGGGATCCTCCTACCTCACTTCCTGAGTTCTGGGATGCTTGGCTTCTTAACAATTACTAATGTACTATTTCTTTTTCTTTTTTATATTTTTGTTTTTTTGAGGTAGGGCCTCTCTCTAGCCCAGGCTGACCTGGAATTCACTATGTAGTCTCAGGGTGGCCTCAAACTCACGGCGATCTTCCTGCCTCTGTCTCCTGAGTGCTGGGATTAAAGGCATGTGCCACCACGCCCGGCTTCTTTTTCTTTTCTTTTTTCAAAGACTTTTCCGTCTGGTGTGATTTGTACATTTGTAGCCTGTCCCGCTTCTGACTGGCCACACTTCAAGCACTGAGTAGGGACCCGTGGCCAGCAGCAGGCAGATGTGGGCCGACAGTGTGACTCCACAAGGAAGGAGGCGGCCACTCAGCCCTCAGGCCTGGAAGCCACGGGAGCAGCTGCTGTGAAGCGGCTGGCACATGTGATGCCCACACCACCCACAACCACCTCCCTGTTGTCCGATGGCAGAGATGGATCCATTGGTGAGGTCTCAGCTGTCAGGCGGGCCTGCTGGTGGACGAAGGGCAGGCTGCAAGCTTTGGCACAGTACGCCTGGCCATGGGGATGTCTCCTGAGCTCTCCTGTCGGGGAAACACTTGGAAGACGGCCTAAGGAATGTAGAACCCAGCGCTCACAATACCCCGTGCTTCCTGAGACCCTTTCAGATGGCGAATTTTCTGGTCGCCTCCTTCGGGAGGCCTCTCTTCACTCCCAGCACACATGCACCATGGAGCCAGACTCTAGGGGACGATGGTGTCGACTCTCCACCGCATGGGCGTTGTCTGACCATAACTGGCCAGGAGCAGGGACACTGGATTCGTGAGGCTGACTGGCTTCTTAAGGAGAGCTGACAGCCAGGGGCTCCAGATCACCCGACCTCTCCAATCCCACAGGGTCCTATGCCACCAGAGAATGTGACGAATGGGTGGCCACAGGGCAGTGTTTCTGGGTGCCATGTCCACCTCTGCCATTTGAACCAACCATGCAGGGAGAAAACCTAGAGTGCTAGTCTCTCTCTCTCTTCTGAGGCAGGGTCTCGCTCTAGCCCAGGCTGACCTGGAACTCACTCTCTAGTCCCAGGCTGGCCTCGATCCTCCTGCCTCTCTGCCTCAGAGTGCTGGGATTAAAGGTGTGCACCACCACGCTCGGCTTGAATGATTCTCAAGAGCACAAGCATCAACCGCTGGAGCTTCTCCAAGGCCCCGGGTTGGATGGGGTCACCAGGGAGAAAAACTCCAAGGTCTAGACCCAGCTCAGGCCCACGGAAGGTCAGAGCAGGAACAAAGAGCCTGTGGAGCGAGGGAAAAGCAGCTTCATGAACACACCAAGACCAGAGAGATGAGCCCAGAAAGCTCCATCTGTTTATTACAAAATAATGACAATGACTTGATATATAAAAGATGGCCAACAGCCTGTGTCCTCACAGAGCCGCCTCTCCCGGTGTCTCGGATGGAAGGTCTCAGATTCGAAGGTCTCCAGCCACGAGGGCACCGTATCGGGCAGGCGTGAGGGGCAAGTAGGCACCCGCAGCCTGGTCCAGAATGTAGAGGGGGTCGGAGAGCACAGTGGGGTCAAAGCCCTCATTTGCCATCCGAACCTTTTGCTGTTTGAAGGTCTCTGTGGTGGCCAAAGACTCCTGAGGAAGAGGGTGTAGTCAGAGGAGGCGAAGGAAAGATGGCGTGCCCAGGTGGCTCAGGCCTGTAACCCAGCCTTGAGAGGCTGAGAGAGGACTGGCCTGAGTTTGAGGCCAGCCTGAGCTATAGAGTGAGTTCCGTGGCCTGGGCTAGAGTGAGACCCTGCCTCACACACACACACAGCAAACAAACCAAAAATCAGCAACAACGAAAGACAGATGGAAAAGTGTGTGTCTGGGAGGGACGGGGTGTTCTCCGTGGGTTCCTTTGTGGGGTGCAGAAACCAAGGGTTGCAGATACATGGGATGAGGGGTCAGGGCAACAGTCGCTGGTTACCTGGAGCCTTAGGAATCGAGGCCAAGCGTAAGGTGGCAAGTTCTCAGAAACATGGGCGTAGAGCTGTGCAAGGTCCAAGGAGTGCCCAGGCCGCAGCACCAGGGCCGCCATTCCAGCCCTGCCTTCGTGCCCTGTGGGTATTGTGGGTGTGGGAGGCAGGTGAGCCTCTCTATTCTTGTGCCCAAGTATCACCTGGAGAGTTGGGGTGGGCTGGACCACTCCCCCACCTTCCCTGCCCAAGCACCTGCTACGGTGACTCCATAGATGTTCACCTCCAGAAGGAAGTCCAGGGCCTCGAAGACCTCTGTCACCTCGGTTGTGGCCACATTCTCGCCCTTCCACCTGCCAGAGAGAGACATCTCAAAGTGGGAGTCGGGGCCAGAGCTTGGGATGCAAAGAGGCCAGGCAGGGGTCAGGATGCCAGACTACTGCTGGTCTGACAATGACTCATGATGGGATGTGGACTTGGGGGGTGGCAGAACTGGGAGCTGGGGTTTCCAACGTTTGAATGGCAACCTGAAGGTGTCTCCAGTTCGGTCATGGAAGCGAAGAAAGCCTTGCTCATCACAGACCAGGAGGTCCCCAGTGTTGAAGAAAACGTCCCCAGGCCGGAAGACATCCTTCAGCAGCTTCCCCTGGGCCAGCTCTGGTGGCCCGGCATAGCCCAGGAAGGGCGCCTGTGGGGTCACCGGGGCCACCAGCAGCCCTGGCTCACCTGGCGGAGGCACCAGGGTCAGCAGGCTGAACCTCCCCTTGGGTTCCCACTCTGCTGGTCAGCGTTACCACCTGGTCCCCGTGAGCACCAACCTGAAGATGTGGCCACGCAGTGCCCCTGGGCATCCCGAACGGGCTCTCCTGTGGTGACATCAAAGCGAATCAAAGAGAAGGGGAAGAGGCGCTGGGGGAATAGACAGGGACACAGCTCTGGGTCATTCCAGCTGCACAGCCCACATCCTGCTCACGGCTCTCGCTTTGCTCTCTGCTCCCCACCTTGTAAAGCCAGGAAGCGCGCCCCACGGCACCCAGCTGTCCTGTGTAGTTGAAAGTAGCCACGTTGCCCTCAGTCAGCCCATACGTCTCTAGCACCCGCAGAGGTCCGAAGCGCCGTTCAAAACGCTCCCAGGTGTCTGGACGCAGCCCGCTGCCCACTGCCAGCCGGACCCGATGGTCACTTTCTGCTTTGCTCTGAGATGAGCAGGAGAGGCAGGGGTTTCAACACCAGGCTGCCAGGCCCCCAAATGAAGTCCTGCTCCCCATTTCCCAGAGCCTCCTTCCACTGTGCTCTCCTTTTTTTTTTTTTAAAAAAAAAGTATTTATTTGCAATCAGAGAAGAGTAACAGGAAGAATGCCCATGTCAGGGCCTCCGCCCAGGCAAACCACTTTGTGTATCTGGCTTTACATGGGTCCTGGGGAATCGAACCCAGGTTGTTAGGCTTTGCAGCAGACAAACTCCTTGATTGCTGAGCCATCCCTCCAACCATGTGCCCCCCTTTCTTCGGAGGACAGGCGCTGCCCAGGAGCTTCTGCAGAGTCTCCTCTCTCCACCTCCCAGCTTCGGCCTCACACTGGCTCTGGGGATCCGCTACTGGAGCAGGGGCTGCCTCCTGAGCCATCTGTCTCCCCGGCCCATAGGCCTCAGCCATGATGGGCTCCTTCTGCCATTTCTTCTCTTTCTGTCTCCAACTCCAGATGACTGTCACCTGTTCTGCCCCCTGTGACCACCCATGACGGGCTGCCACTCACCGGGGGCTGGTTGACGAGATATCGGCACAACTCCCCGATGTACTGGAACACTGTCACCTTGTGCCGCTGGCAGTCCTCCCAGAACTGCCCGGCTGAGAACTTGGACTTGAGCACCACTGTGGCCCCTGCCAGAAACGGGAAGAAAGTGAGGTTAGGAGCCCAATCCTCCCCCTCTTCCCCAGACCCTCGCCTTCTTCTCAGCTGGGCAGCTCTCAGGGAAGCATGTTTGGTGACCCTTCCTTGCTTCCAGCCCTGTTCCCTGGCCCCAAGCCCCATCGTTTCCTCTGTTCGCCTCTTTTCTCCCAGAAACCTGGGTTCTGTGAGCTGTGCAGCCTGTGGACCATGCTTCCTGAACCAGGAGCTTCTAGACATGGGGCCTCCCTCCCTTTCTCCCTCCCCAGTAAAGCATGCCGCAGGAGGCACATAGACACTTGCTGGAGGAATGAGAGACTGACCAATGCCCAAGCAGCCCACAATGCCCAGCAGGGAGCCAGACATGTGGTAGAGTGGCAGTGGGAGGTAGATGACATCTTCCTGATGGACCCCACAGAGCTGGTAGAACCCTTGGCACTGCAGCACCTTCAGATGACTGATCCGAGCAGCCTTGGGGAGGCCTGAGGGGGGTGACAGGAGGGGCGCTCAGGGGAAGGGTCTGAGGGCCAAACTCTTAAGTAGGTTTTAGGGTGAGGCGGAGGAGGGAGGAAATGTGGGTAGTTCGGGGGAAGTGAAGGAGTGGGAGGATGGATCCTGGCGGGGAGCTGAAGAGGTCCGGTTCCTGTTTCCAGATCTTGCCTTCCTCTGTCTTAGTGTCTGGGAAAGTAAGCGTGGCGTCGGACCCTCACCCGTGGTGCCAGACGTGAAGATATACAGGCACGTGTCCATCAAGCTCTTGGGGGCAGAGAGATAGCCTGGGACTGGTCCATCCTCCTGGGCCGCTGCCTCGGCCAGCAGATCGCTGATTCCAGCCAGATGCGCTGCTTCAGGGCCAGTGGCCCACAGGTGGAGCCCCATGGCTCTGAGAGCGGGCAGGTCGGGTTCCAGGGACTCCAGGAACTCTAGAAGAACGAACTACCCATCACCCCTTAGGCCTGGCCATGGGTATCCATCCCACCACGCGTCCGGAACCGAGAACTCAGCCCTCTCACTTATGCACTCGGGGGCGGGGCGGGGCGGGGCAGGTGGGCTGCTTTGGACTTGGACGTCCGGGGACCAGGCCAGCGCCCCTCCGACGCCAGACGCGCGCCCTCCGGCCGCTCCAGCCTTCCCTCCCTACCTGGCGCCAGCACGAGCGCGCGCGCGCCGCAGCTGCGCAGGCAGTGCAGCAGGGGCCCCCGGCGGAGGGCGGTGGGCACGAAGGCGGTGCGCAGGCCAGCCTTGGCCAGTCCGAACCAGAGCCACAGGAATTCCGGGCAGGCGGGGAGAAGCAGCGCCACCGTCGCCCCAGGTGCCAGAGGGGGCGCGGCTTCTTCATCCCCGACGGCCCGGCCGTCCGCGGCTCCCGGCGGCGAGCGACCGCCCGGCCCGGAGCCGCCCGGGACCCCGTCCCAGCCCCGCGCCCGCAGGAAGGCGCGCGCGGCCCGGTTGCTCTCGCGCTCGGCCTGGGCGTAGCTGAAGCTCTGCGGCCCGTGGACGAGAAAGGTGTGCGCGGGCCGCCGGCGGGCCAGCTGCGCGAGGCGTCGGGTCAGGCTGCAGCCCGCCGCGGGGGTCCGGGGGTCGGCGGCCGCCGCGGCCAGCGAGCCGGCGCGGAGGGCCCTCTTGCAGCGCACGGCGCGCACCGCGAAGGCCAAGTCCGCCGCCAGCCAGCGCAGGGGCGGCCACAGGTCCGGCTTGAGCAGCAGCAGCAGCAGCGGCGGCAGCAGCAGCAGCAGGAGCAGCAGGACGGCCATGGTACGCCCTCCTCCTCCTCCTCCGTCCGGCCCCGCGGCTCGCGAACTGAGCGGGCTAGGTCCCGCTTCTCGCCTTTCCCGGAGCGCGCGTGCGCCGGCACACGCCCCGGCCCCCCGCCCCCCGCCGGCGCTCGGCCCAAGCCCCGCCCAGGTGGCGGCCGGAGTCCCCCCAGGTGCGCGGGGGCTTCGCCTGCGAGCGAGCGGAGTTTGGAGCGCAGTCGCAGTGTCTGTCTTTCCTTGGGTATTTCTTTCCACGGGTGATGGAGGGTACCGTTTCTCTCTCTCTCCCCCCCCCAAGGGAGACTGAGAACTCTTGGCCCCCTGCCCACTTGGGGGTGCAAGCCCCGGCAGGCACGCAGGCAGGCGAGGATCCACACGCTCCCTCCAGCCGGAGCAGCAGCCACTCTAGGGATGGGTGGGGACCCGCCCGCCCGCCCGCGCGCCCTGGTTAAGTAGGGTAAAGGTGAAGGCCCAGACTGTCAGAGATTTTGGGGGGAGGCCTCTTCTTTTGGACTAGGGTACAATAATCAGGACCAGCCGGCCAAGGCTTCCATCCTGGTTTTAATTGGCGCAGAGGAAACCAGGGAAGGCGGGAGGAAGAGGCCCCGGTGGCCTAGACGGTTAAGTAGTGGCTTTGAAGGAAAGCCAGCCTGGGCTGCCAGGCCTGCGAGGCTGAAGCAGAGGAGGGCTCGGCTCTGAGCCCCGCTGTGACTCCTCGGACAGCCAGCTCCTCTCCCTGCTCAGCAGAGAAACCAGCACAGCCAAGGGACCCGCAGGAGCCGGCAGCCGCAGGAAGAAGGCTCTCCTATCCCTGGGCCTTCGAGCAGCATCCTTCCTTGCTTGCCAAGCACCCAGTAGACTGGAAGGCCAGCCGGCCAGTCCGCAGGAAGATGGTGCCAGCGTAGATCGGCGCCTGGCTCACACCTCGGGGTAGAAGGAAGGATGGATGGGGGAGGGCTAGACAGTGTGTGTGTGTGTGTGCGCGCGCGCGCGCGCGCGCGCGCACCACATTAAATTAGACCCTCTGTACAAGCACACCAGGCAAAGATGTTCTGGCTTGTTTTATTGTCATTTAAAAACAATTTTGAAACGTGATCATCTCTGCCAAAAGGAAAAGCAAAAACCGAACCAAGGAAATAGGCCGTTTGATGGTTCGAGGGCCTTGCCTCTGGGCCTCCCCTGGGATCTGGCCCAGCTTGAGGTGCCAACACAAGCACGCCATATGCAGCAGGAGGGGCTGGTGCTGCCCTGCCAGTTCCTTCCGGAAGGTTGTGGCACCTGCCCAGAGAAGCAAGGACCACCCCGGGTTAGACGTCCACTTCACACCGGTGTGTGGACCTCTGTCCGTGGACTACAAAGGTCTGTTCAGGATAAATCCAGGCTGGAAGGGAAGTGGGAAGGGATTCCCACGCACCGAGCGCCTCTGCTCTCTGCCCAGCAGCCCTTTGGTCGTTTCCCTTCTGTCCAATGGCTCTTTGGAGACTGGGGGGAGGGAAAGGTTGGGACTGAGGACTTGCACATGATCTGGTTTGCAGTCTGGCTGCCGGAAGAGGAGAGAAGAGGGGTGGGATGGGGCGGGGCCACAGGAAGCCGCTCATCTGTCTCTGGGCGCGCACACAGGCCGAGGCTGTACCCGTCTCCCGGGCGGGGTGAACACCGGGCCTTAGTCACTGTCAGAACCTACTGCGGAGGACCCTTTCCTTTTCCGCTTGGTGGGTTTAGGTTTCGTGTCTTCTTCCTCCTGGAAGAGATGAGGAGGGCAGACAGCAGTCAGAGCCTGGGCAGGGGCTGCCCACTCCACGCATGCCCGCCCGCAGGCACTGAGCAGCGGTCTCACCGAGGCACTGCTGGAGCCCGACTCCTCCTCGGCGTTGGTGGGCTGAGCGGCGCTCTTCCGGCTTCGAGGGCTGGACACAGCGGCCTTCCGGCGGCTCTTGGGTGGCTTGGTGGAGGAGTCCTCGTACTCCTCAGCCAGGGAGAAGAGGTCACTGAACCTGAGGGGATGGACAGCAGCTCTCAGTGGGCCATCCTGGACACCCCGTCCTGGCTCCTCAACCCCAGGGTCTTGTCGGCTTTTCTCCCCACCAGGAAACACCTCCCAAGGTCCGGGGTAGGAAGTCTTACTTCATCTTGTGGGCTTCATCACAGCTCGCCTGGACATGCTGCAGCGCCTGGAGGATTGGGGTCTGGCTAAAAACTAGAGGGAGAAGAGAGAGGATGTTAGAACAGTTCCATGTCCAAGATGTTTTCTCCCATAGGCGGGGGCTGGGGTCCTGGGCCGCCCAGCGGAGGAGCCTACAGTTCTGCTTGGTGTTGGTCAGGTTGAGCCGCAGGTTGTCCAGGTGCTCCAGGATCTGCTCCAGGGTCAGCTGCGCCAGCTTGCTGCTGGAGCTCCTCAGGCTGCATGGGGAGGTTGAGAGAGACGGTTGGAAGGCGACACTCCACCCCACCAGGGTCCTCCTTAGAGGTAGTCCCAAAGACAGAGGGCTGGGATGGGCTGAGGGCTGAGCAGCTGCAGAGCACTAGGGAAGGGAGAGCAGGGGCCGTGGACGAGAAAGGTGTGCGCGGGCCGCCGGCGGGCCAGCTGCGCGAGGCGTCGGGTCAGGCTGTCACCCACGGCCCAGCCTGGGGCAGTACCAGCAAAGTCCACCCCTGGTGCTGGCCCATGGCCAGGGCTCAGGAAGCAAGACTGCCCACCTCTGCCTCTTGCGCGGGAGGCTGTTGTTCTTGATGAGCAGAGACTTGATGTGCTCGGCCAGCAGCTCGTCATGCTTCATGCACCAGTGCCGCAGGATGCTGGTGGTGAACTGGTCGTCAGGATGGCAGGGCCGGCTCAGCACCATCTTCACCATCTCCTCACTGGGCCTGTGGGTGACAGGGGTGCTTGGAGTCCTGCTGGAACTCTGCCATATTTCCTAACCCTGGCCTCCCTGCCCAGCTCTGCTTCCTCCTCTCACATCCCTCTCCCCATGCTCCTTGGGCCAAGGAATGCTTCATTTCATTCTGGGGGAAGAGAGGGGATGAGAAGTGAGAGTCTTCCACTTCTGTGGTACACGCCCCCCAGATCAGTCAGGAAAGGGGCCTGGTTGGAGGTGAGAGGACAGGGCACACTAGGTGGATGCCCACCCCTCCCGGCCCTGTCCTGGCATCTAGCCTGAGGGAGGGCCTGACACTACAGCCCGGCGGGACTCAAACTTTCCACCCTCATCCTTTACGGTACTGAACCATTTCTAGTGTCTCAGGCAAGAGGGAAATAACGGTGCTCCAGTCAACCCTAAGGTACAGGCTGGAGAACCAGGAGTTCAAGGTCACCCTTGCCTAAATAGCAAGACTGAGGCTGGCACTGGCACCTGAGACCTGGTCTCAAAAGAGCAGGTCAGGCGTGGTGGTGTGTGCCTTTGATCCCAGCACTTAGGATGCAGAGGTTGGAGGTTTGCCATGAGTCTGAGGCCAGCCTGGGACTACAGAGTGAGTTCCAGGTCAGCCTGGGCTAGAACGAGACCCTACCTTGAAAAACAACAAAAACAAAGCCAAAATAAAAAATCACCACCACCACCACCACCACCAAAACAACAAAAAGGAAAGTCATGAAGGCCAGCTACTTCATGCATCCTGGGTGTTGTTAATGTGTCTGAGATGGAAGGGGTCCATCCTCCCTTGGCACCCCACCCCGGCAGGGAGTTGCAATGGGTGCACAGCTGGCTTTTTTCTGTCACAGTGATGGAGGGTGGGTGTGATTCCTCTACCCTGACCCTTTCTCCACTTGATAAGCCTGTGGTGGGCTGAAGAGTGTGGGGGTGGAAAGCAGGAGCCGTCAGGATTAGAACTACCGCAGCAGCAGGAAACAGATGTCCATTCCCCACTTCCCACCTCTGAGGGCAGCTCCTGGTGGGCAGGGGGAGTAAAGAGGAAGCCCAGTTCCCAGGGGAGCTGCTTATTTGGAAGTTACACTGGGGGAAGGGCAGAAGGGGCAGATGTCAACGACAGGAAAACAGAAGTTCTTTGTGCCTCAGTATCTCTTGGAATGTTGGGACTTGAAGCTAAATGAGCTCCCAGGCATGGTACTTACTTTTCTCTTCGGAGCTGAAGCAGGAGGCAGGACAGGGCCTCTGGGTGCTCTGTGGGGAAGGGGAGGAGCTGTTCAAGGGACTGTATCATTTCAGGAAGGCATCTGGATTCCTCTCCCATCCCCCAACCACTTGAACAGCCAGAACCTTCACGAGCAAGAGTCAGGAAGATCTGCTGCCTCACCTGAGTGTGGAACCACACGAGTCCAGCCAGGTACCCAGCTACAGAGCAGAAGTGACTGTACCTTGGTGTGGGGGAGCAGAGCTCTGACTTATCCCTGAAGCCTGGGGCCTGGTCCTCACAGCAGGACTGGAGAGTCCACTCACCCTTGTATTTGAGGTGCTGCAGGATGGGGATTATAGTCTCCAAGGGGATGTTGTGGGCCAGGAAGAGCTGCCAGGCACAGTACTGCTCAAAGGTTTCCCAGTCCAGGCTCTGGACTGGAAGAGACAAGAGAAGATGGCCTGTATCCTTCCTTCCCTTCCCTTTCCCTCCCCTTCCCTCCCTCCCTTCCTTCCTTGTCTCTTCCCTCCTCCCTCCCTCCCTCTCACATACACACCTCTAATCCAATGAGTACCAGCATCCCACATAAGGATGGTACTGGGATAGAAGTGACTGTATTCTAAACCTGTTCCCTTGTGTTCCCACACAACACTGGTTTCTAAAGTCTTCATAGTGCTTCCACATCCCCACAAATCCCGAATGCAATGGGCAAGGGGAATACGCCCTTCTGTTCTACAGAGCAAAGACAGAGACCCACCCAAGGCCACACAGCAGCCCCAGACCACTTTCCTGTCACTGGAAGACACGCAGGCAGATGCCCCTCTCCTCTTCTGGGGGTACCTGAAGACCTAGTCACTTACTGAGTATGTTGAGGACTGAGTCTTTCCGAAACATAACCAGGTTCCCCATCATCACGTGGCACACCAATTCCTGGAGCTGCAGAGGAAGGAAACAGCAGACCTGTTAGCTCTGGAGGCCAGAGTCAGTGTGAGGGGCGAGGCAGGACACAGGACTCCGAAGGCTGAATGGAGAAGGCCGGTCCAGCAGTAACAGGACGAAGTGGGAGTCACAGGCCTATTAGGGGCAAAAATAGTTACAGAAACTCCATACCTAGATGTTCAAGGAAGAAAAGGCAATCTATCCTTCTGGCCTCAGCTTGGGCCTGAGGAGAAGGGAAGGACCCTTGGGAGACAGGGCTCTGGACCTAATGTGGGCAGGGAAAGGAAAGGGACTCACTGCTAAGTTCTTCTGTGCATGGGAACTGGGTAGACAGGGACAGACCCCTGGTCCTATGTATGGTGGGAAGGTCATGCACAAACAGCCCATTTCCCCCTTTCCCTTATTCTCTTGGTGTGTGCATGCAGGCAGGTGTGTGTGGAGGTGAGAAGACGACCTCAGGTGTCTCAGTGACCTTGAACTTGCCAATTAGCTAACTGGCTGGCCACTGAGCTCCTGGGATCCACCTGTCTCCACCTTCCCAGCACTGGGATTATAAAAGTGGGCACTGTCATCAGGCCCAACTTTTTAAATTTTTATTTATTCATGTATTTATTTTTAGATAGGGTCTCACTCTAGCTCAGGCTGACCTGGAACACTCTGTAGTCCAGGCTGGCCTCTCACAGTTATCCTTCTACACCTGCCTCCTGAGTGCTGGGATTAAAAGCGTATGCCATACTTTATTTTTTTTTTTTTTTTTTTTTTTTTTTATTTTTTGGGAGGGAGGGAGGGAGGGAGAAAGAGAGAGGGGGGAAGAGAGAGGGGGGAAAGAGAGAGAAAAAGAGAGGGGGAAAGAGAGAGAGAGGGAGAGAGGGAGGGAGGGAGGGGGAAAGCCATACTTTATTTTTTAATATAAGTGGGTTTGGTGCTCAAATTTGCAAGACAAGCAATTTACTGACTGAGCTATCTCCCGAGCTCCACAATCACTTTCTTTCTGAGGCCAGGGTAAGATCAGCTGAATGCTCAAGTACTCCCTCAGATTTCCCAGTAGACACAAAGAATAGAGAGAATAGGGGAAGCCCCAAGCAGGCCAGGCCCTGACTCCAGCTGCCTTCCTCGTGGCCTGAAAGGCAAATGTAGCTGGAGGTGGAGTACCTAGGTGAGTGGGCCCGACTGCAGGCTTGGAGAGACAGACACTCATTGCCCCAGTTCTGCCCCATGCTGACCTGTGCAGAGTCGATAACAGCCACGATCATGTTCAGCAGCTCTCCACTCCTCAAGGTTTCATCTGGAAACTAGACAGGAAGAGGGGAACTGGGGTGCGAGTCTAGGCTAGGGACCTGGTCATCTACACGTCTACACCCCAAAGGCCCCAAGGTCTGATGTGTGTGCATGAAGGGTGTTTGTGGGGAGAGGCAGGGGAGGCTGAGAGACGAAGCCACAGCTGATGTGACTGGCCATGAGGTTGGTTCTGTGCCCAGAGGGACAATTAAACACATCTCTGAATGCCTGGCAGCAGAGCAAGCCAATCCATGAAGACACTCAGCCAAAGAGGAAAGAATACATGTGGGCACATGGGACACACACAGCAGGGAGGGAAGTGCCTGTGTATGCCTCCTGCCATGTCTACACCCCAAAAACCTCATTTCCCTCTTCTTGGGAACTCTGACCAAGAGGAAGAAGAGCTGACAGATAGCACCTCCTCACCCCAGTCCTGAAAGAAGACTTAGCCAGCCAGAGGACACGAAAGGGAGCCTCCACTCAAGAAGCATGCATTGAAGAGGGGTTGGGAAACATGAACACCGATCTGGCTTAGGAACTGTCTCAGGCCGAGGTGACAGGGTAAAGCCTGAGAAACCAAGGATATAGGGAAAGACCCCAACTCATACTGTAGTTTAAGTAAACCCAAGGGCAGAATTTTTGGAAGCTTCAGAAAAAACTGAACCTTTAACAAAATAGGGGTGGAAGATAGTTGTGGTGAGGGAAGCAATGTCCACGTGGGACAGTCTTGGTGACACCTGAGTGCACAATGAAAGCCAGGTGTGGTGGCTCATGCCTCCAGAACTTGGGAGGTGGAGACAGAAATTACCAGAGTGGTGATTATGGCCAGCTTGGGCTATATATATACACACAGTGAGTTAGTGTGCACTGAGGCGCCCCCCCCCCCCAGCATGGATACAGAGGGAGGAACTGACCTCTGTGTAGATGGAGGGGGTGAGGTGGCAGAGCAAGCGAACATCATCCTCTTGGCAGGCCTTCATGTCCATCATCAGGCAGGTGTGCAGATCGCCCAGCTGGGTGGCCTGGGCAAACGACTCGTACAGATTCATCTTCCCTGCGGCGGCTTTGCTGCAAGACCAGCCGGGCCTGAGCCAGCAGCCCCACCCCAACACTGGGGCCTCAAACACCCCATAATTGCCTCCTCTGCTCTACATGCCCTGTGTGCACCTGTCCATGTCCCTCTCTGCCTTTCCTAGGGGCGTGCCAACTTAAGGGCCAGGAGACAATCTTCGTTCTTATGGCTCCCCATCACTGCTGACCACCAAGGAGGTGACTGACCGCTGAGCAAGGAGAGGGAGGAAAGACTCCAATCAGGCTAAACAAGACTGCTCACTGCATGAACTGCAGCTGGGAGAAGTAGCAACTCACACCACAGACAAAACTGGACTCAAGCCGGGCGTGGTGGCGCACGCCTTTAATCCCAGCACTCGGGAGGCAGAGGTAGGAGGATCGCCATGAGTTCAAGGCCACCCTGAGACTACAGAGTGAATTCCAGGTCAGCCTGAACTAGAGTGAGACCCTACCTCGAAAAAAAAAAAAAAAAAAAGACTGGACTCAAGTTGGCATAGGTGCTTAAATTAAGAACTAAAACCAGGGCTGAAGAGATGGCTTAGCGGTTAAGGCGTTTGCCTGCAATGCAGAAGGAACAGAGTTCAATTCCCCAGTGCCCATATAAAGCCAGATGCACAAGAGGCTGTCTGGAGGCCCTGGTGTGCCCATTCTCTCTCTGTGCCTGCCTCTCTCCCTCTATCCTCTCTCTCTCTCAAATAAATAAAATATTTTTTAAAAAAAGAACTAAACCATTCAAAAACCATTCAACTGGAAGCTGAACCGGGTGGCGCATGCTTGTGTAAACCCAGTACTTAGGAGGCTGAGGCAGGAGGAGCTTAAGAGATGCGAGTTTTAAGCCCTGGAGATGGCTCAGTGGATAAAGCATTTGCTGTGCAAGTGTGAGTACCTGAGTGCAGAGCCCAGAACCCGTGGGAAGCTGGTGTTGTGTGTCTGTAATCCCAGATGCCTAGGGCAAGTTAGGAGACAGAAGAATTTCCCAGAAGCACATGGGCCAGTTAATCTGGCAAATGCAGCAGTAAAAACAAGACTCTGCCTCAAAATGGAAAGTGAAGACCAACACCAGAGGTTTTCCTCTGATCTCTACACATGGCTGGGGCACGTTGCATACCCACAAACACATAGAACAAACACACCGCATACTCATGCCTTTAAGCCTAGCGCTTGGGAGGCTGAGGAAGGAGGATCATCTGAGTTCGAGGCCATCCTACAGCTACATGAATGAGTCCCAGGTTAGCCTGGGTTAGAGTAAGACCCTACCTTGGAAAAGGAGTTGGAGGCTTTTGAGATCATATCAAACAAACAAACAAACAAACAGGGCTGGAGAGATGGATCGGTGGTTAAAGGTGCTTGCTTGCAACGCTTGAAGGCCTGGGTTCGATTCCCTAAAACCTACGCAAAGCTAGATGCACAAAATAGTGCATGTGTCTGGAGTTCATTTGTAGTGGCACTGGGTCCTGGCATGCCTCTTTTCCTTCTCTACTTGCAAATAAATAAAGCTATAAAAAAACAAAAAACCCACACAGGCCAGTCACAGAAGTGCACACCAGTAATCCCAGCACTTAGGAGACAGCAGCCAGAGGACCTGGAGTTCTAGATCATCCTTGGCTACAAAGCAAGTTAGAAGCCAGCCTTGGCTACCATGGAGCATCTCAAGAAAACAAAGACAGGGTCTGGGGAGATGGCTTGATTAAAGGCACTTGCTTGTAATGCCTGCCAGTCCAGGTTCAACTCCCAAGCCACCCATGGAAAGCCAGATACAAAAAGTGGCACAAGTGTCTGGCGTTCATTTGCAGTGGCAAGAGGCCCTGGTGTGCCCACAAACAGAAACACACTCACGCATGCACACATGGCAAAGAAATCAATAATTTAAAAAACAACAAAAATCAAAGTAGCTGAATGTGGTGGTGCACGCCTTTAATCCTGACACTTGAGAGGCAGAGGTAGGAATATTGCCATGAGTTTGAGACCACCCTGAGACTACATAGTGAATTCCAGGTCAGCCTGGGCTAGAGTGAGACCATACCGCAAAACCAAACCAAACCAAACAAGCAAAATCAAAGTAATAATAAAAACTTAAACAAAGGGCTGGAGAGATGGCTCAGTGGTTAAGAAACTTGCCTCCAGAGCCTAAGGACCCAGGTTCTATTCCCCAGTGCCTATGTAAAGCCAGATGCACAATGTTTGCAGTGGCTTAGAGGCCCTGGTGCACCCATTCTCTCTCTCTGCCTGTCTACATCTCTCTGCTTGCAAATAAATAAATTAAAAAAACAACAACTTAAACACACAAAAACAAAGGCCAAGGGGTGCAGATAATGTGTGGCATATGTGAGACCCCAGGTTCAATTCCCAGCATTACGTGAGAATAAAAGAGCCAGAGCGTGACATAGGTTGGAAAGCACATAGAGAAATTTGAACTCTCACACACGGCTAATGGTAATGTAAACTAGTTGTAGCTACTATGGAGAAGAGTTTTGATAGGTCCTGACCAACGTAAAAATAGTATGCCATTCCGTAGACCAAGAAGCTCCACCCACACCAGCTAAAAAAGAAAAATTCCAAGTGTTTGCCAACAGTTGAGGCGGATTTTTAAAAATGTGGCAGAACATAATGCTGGTTGGCAGACTCATGTTGCTACGTGATGAGGACACCAAGCCACAAAAGATCTCCCGTCCTCAGACTCCACTTACACAAAGTATTGGGAATAACACTCTTTGATAGCGGTGAGAGTCAGAAAGCAGTTCAGTGGTTGCCAGAGACTGGATGAAAGAAAGAGTAAGAACGTTGACTGCTTAAGAGCACATGGGTGAGGGGGATGGAGAGATGGCTCGGAAGTTAAGGCACTTGCTTGCAAAGCCTGACAGCCTGGGTTTGATTTTCCAATACCTATGTAAAGCCAGATGCACAAAATGTCACATACATCTGAGTTCGTATGCAGTGGCAAAAGGACCTGGCATGCCCATTCTTTCTTTCTCCTTACAAAACAAACCAAACCAAACCAAAACAAAAAACAAAGTGTGGGATGTGGGGCTTCGTCTTGGGGTGAGTGTTTAAATTAGGCAGCAGTGATATTTGCATGACTCTGTACATATATATATAAACCCACTGTACTTTTTTTTTTTTTTGAGGCAGGGTCTCACTTCAGCCCAGGCTGATCTGGAACACACGCTGCAGTCCCAGGCTGGCCTCAAACTCATGGCGATCCTCCTACCTCAGCACCCCAAATACTGAAATCAAAGGTGTGCACCACCACACCCCACCTTTGGTTTGGTTATAGTCAAGTTGACCTCAAACTTGCTTTGTAGTTGAGGCTGGTCTTGAACTCCTGATCCTTCTGTCTCTGCCTCCCCAGCGTTGGGATTGCAGGTGTTTCTTGAGGGTTCTGATCTAAATGATGGGCTAATCCACTGTGGATGAAAGAAGTAGGTCATAGGGAGGGGGCATGCCTTTGGAGGATACCGTGTCTCTCCCTTTTTGCTCGCTACCGTGCATGAGTTAAGTAGCCTCTTCTACCACATACTTATTGCTATGATATTCTGCCTCACTTTAGGCCTAAAAGAATGGATCCAGCCACCTTGGACTGAAACCTCTGACACCAAGACCAACATAATCTCTCCTCCTTTAAGCTGTTTCCGGCAGGTACTCTTAGTAACGAAAACCAGACTAACAGAGCATGTGTCAGGACCTGGGTTCAATGCTGCTGCTGACAGCCAGGGTGGGGGATGCACCCCACATCTTGTAAGACACGACTATACCCACCTGGCCCTCAGGTAGTAGAGCAGGTGGTAACCAATTTTGGGCTGCTTCTGATAGAGCTCAGAGAGGAGGTCCAGGAGCAGGGAGAAACTGCTGTTGTCTTCTTGCATCTGGCACAGGTTCCTGGAGGAAGGCCACACCCAGGGCAGAGTGGGTTGTCTGCCCACCATGTATCTCCCCTCCCTGGAAAAAGCCCCAGGACCCAGGACAGGATGTGTGGGCTCTGAGGGAGGGTGGCAGGCAGAGCAGGGTCCCTTCAGCGGGTGCTTACCTAAATATTAGGTAAAGAGGCTTCCCTACAGACTCCTCCAGGGACCTAAAGAGGAAGGTTACACGTGAGAGTCCACACAGGGGAGGCGGCTCAGCAGGTAATACGGAGGACCAGGCACGGCCTGCTCCTCTCCTACCCCAAAGGCAAACTTCTTGCCACCCGATTGGCAACAGAGAACAGGTTCCTAGCATGAAACCACAACCTGAGGGTGTCATCCTCATTACAGGTACTCTTGCTCTTTGGGGGGACAGTCCAGGGTGGGGTCCAAGTCCACCAGAAGCAGGTCAGGACTTCTGGCAGCTCAGCTGTAAACACAGGGCAGGGGTGCTGATCCATTGGCCCCAGTTCAACAGGCAAAAATCATCACTTGTTACAATGCCTCGGTAAATGTAAGAATTAAAACAAGTATTTTTGAAGTCTGCAGTGAGGTGCCTCTCAGACTCTGGCTGTAAGAGCATACTCTGGAACCATCCATGAGCTTACTCCTCAGTGACCTCCTCGGGTAGCACCTCCCCTCGAAAGTGGGCCTTGAAGAGCTCTTGTAGGCAGGAAGCAAGGACAGACAGCTGCTCTGAGTCAAAGTCTTCCTGGGTGATGAAACAAGGGAGGGGAGCCAGAATCATGACCTTGATCCGAGCCTAACAGCTTCCACCTGCCCCAGAGCCCTGGGCGCTTCAGCTTCCAGCTCCCACCCCAGCTTGTCTCGGTCTCAGGGGCACTCGTCTGGGGGAGGAAGAGGAGTCAGTCAGACTCCTAGTGAGTGGTCATGAGAAGCTCAGAGCTGGACAGGCTGGGCTGCTTTCTCCCAAGGACTGGGTTCCTCCTCACCTCCAGGACCTGGTCCACGATCTCCTGCATGACCTCGCACTGGGCCTCCGTATCACTGCAGTACAGAAGTGAGAGGCCTTCGGTGAGAAGGCAGGACACACATCCCAAACTGTACGGGCATGTGCACTCACACGCTCAGACCAAAGCAAAAGGGTAAAATCCTGGCTTGGAGGGGGGGGGGAGAGGAGGCTTTGGGGCAGCACCTGCTGCTCTCTGTGCAAAGGCCCAAGGAGAGGAAATCTCCATCTACCCTGCTCCTGTCATCAGTGGTTTCGATTTCCAGAATCTAGGGGGTGGACCCCAAGATGAGGAACAGGGCTGCCTCACTCCCAGCCCACATTCCCAGAAGCTTTGGCTATCTGTCCAGACAGCCCACCATGTTTTCCTTTAAGCTCTCATGCAGGCAACAGGAAGTACCTGGGTTGGACCTCCTGAAGTGGGGGGCAGGGTTTGCACCCACCTTCCTTTCTGTAGCTGCAGCACTTTGTCCCTTAAGGACTCATCCAACTGGTCAAGGTAAGGGGTGATATCAACTGGCTCCTCCACCACTGTCTCCTTGATGGGGTGGAAGCGGAACTCTCTCTTCTTTCCTGATTGAGAAAAGAAGCCATGTCAGAATCTAGCAGCATAGTCTCCTGCCGTCTGTTCCTTCCTCACAGCCTCAGATTGCACCTGTTCCCTCAGCTGTGAGCGCCAGATTTTGAACATGTCTGGTTCATACCCACTTTTGTTAACCCCCCTGCCTTGGAAGTTAGTGTAAGGCTCTACACTGAGTCCGCTGGTAATTAACACAACTCACAGGGATGAGGACAATAGGGGAGACTGCAGCAGATCTCCTGGGCTGTCAGCCTCACCTTTACTGTTGAGATCCTCCTCGTCATCGCTGAAGGCTGCCTCTGCATTGTCATAGCAACTCTCCTCCTTGTCTGACAGGTGGTTGTCCATTTCCATGGAAACTGGCTCTTCAATTTTGACTTGTGAGTAGAGAGAGAAAGACCTCTGATGGCATTCTGTATCCTGCAGAATGCCCCATGTCCTGTGAAGGACACTAGTGGGCAAGCTGCACAATGAAAACTCTTGTGCTCTAAATGGAATACTGATGTTGAAGGACAAAACCCTTGTTCTCACAGCCCTCCACAACATGAATTCTTTATTTTTCCCTCCAAGGTAGAATCTCGCATTCTGGAATTCACTACATAGTCTCAAGGTGGCCTCAAACTCAGCAGTCCTCCTACCTCTCACACATGAATTCTCTATGCTCAACTCAGGATGAGTAAGCAGACTAAGAACAGGGATATTTATATTTTTCTTTTTTGGTTTTTTGAGGTAGGGTCTCCCTCTAGTCCAGGCTGACCTGGAATTCACTATGAAGTCTCAGGGTGGCCTTGAACTCATGGTGATCCTCCTACCTCTGCCTCCCAAGTGCTGGGACTAAAGGCATGCGCCACCACGCCCCGGCTCAGAACAGGGATATTTTTTGTTGTTTTCTTCCTGCCTCTGCCTCCCAAGTGCTGAGATTATAGGTATGGGCCACCATGCCCAGTTCCAGGGACAGACTTTAGGAGGTAGTACTTGGCTTAAGCCTTCATCCCAAAATAAAAAATGTGGACAAGGTCCAAAGGTTGGCATGGAATCAGCACAATCTGAAATTGACCATGACAATCTTTCAGGGGTCAGGGCTGAGCACTGGGGAGAAGAGGAAGACAGAGAAAGTGACATAAACACTTCACGCAAGCCTGGCATTTACTGAGCAAATGTCACTAAGGCTCAAAGAAAAAAGTTAAAGCAAGAATAAGAAGTGAGATCAAGAAAGATTAGATGAAGAGAAACCATCAAGGGAGACAAGGCGAAGTCAACCAACAGAGGTGGAGCCCCGAGGAGAAAGCCATCAGGATGACATCCCAGGAGGCCTCTAGCCTGCCTTGCTCATGTCCATCCTCTTCTGACATAGATGACAGTGCAGAGCATCCATACCTTCCACAGGTGGGGAGGGTGAGCTGCAAAACTCGGGAAACTTCTCTCGAAGCATGGCCCGAAGCTCCTTATCCAGTTTAGGGTTGTCAAACAGCGGAGCCAAGTGTCTAATAGGGAACACAGATGATGGCTCACGTCAAAACTCCTCGCTGCTGACTCAACACAAAGACAAAGAGACAGGCCAGCCTGTCTCAGATTCTTCAAGGGGTCAAAAGGGACATCTGAGTTCTTTGTAGTATGATGGCAAGAGAGACGTTCCTCTGTTACGAGGACATATGTTCAGCAGCAGAAGTTGGAGCCAGGACATTTAAAAAAAAAAAAGTTTACTTACAAGTAGAGAGAGAGACAGAGACAGACACACACAGAGAGAGACAGAGAGTACAGGTACACCAGGGCCTCCAGCCACTACTGCAAACTCCATATGCACTGGCTTTATGTGGGCACTGGGGAATCAAACCCAGGAAATTAGGCTTTGCAAGCAAACACCTTAACCACTGAGCCCTCTCTCCAGGCCCTGGAGCCAGTACTTTCTATACCTTTGTTTTTTATTCATTTACAAGTAGAGAGGGGGTGGGGTATGGGACACCAGGGCCTCATGCATGTGACTTTTTGTATTTTGCTTTACGTGGGTACTGGGGAATTGAACCCAGGTCGGCAAGCTTTGTAAGCAAGTGCCTTTAACTGCTGAGCCATCTCGCTAGCTCTTGTATCTTTGTTGGGTTTTTTTGTTTTGTTTTGTTGTTTTTAATGTTTTGAGGTAGGGTCTCAATCTAGCCCAGGCTGACCTGGAATTCACTATGTAGTCTCCGGGTGGCCTTGAACTCATAATATCTTCCTACCTCTGCCTCCCAAGTGCTGGGATTAAAGGCATGTGTCACCACACCAGACTCTTTAAAAAAAAATTTTTTTTTAATTTATTTGCAATTTGCAAGGAGAGAATATGAGAGAATGGGTGTGCCAAGGCCCCTAGCCACTATAAATGAACTCCAGATACATGTGTCACTTTGTACATCTGGCTCTACCTGGGTGCTGGGGAACAGAACTGAGGTTGTCAGACTTTGCAGGCAAGTGATTTAACTGATAAGCCATCTCTCCAGCCCCTCTTTGCTTTTTAATAGGGGAAAGGGTCAGTAGTGGTATGTGATATCTGGATGTGTCCGACCTAATGAAAAATGGTGGAACCTCCCCACCCCAACACATAAACACACAGAAATTCCTTACGCCAAGACCCGTTTTTCCACAATGTGGTTGAGGGAAGAAAAGACACCTTGCCGCACGTGGCCCTCCAATGGTGGGTAGAAGTTGGGAATGATCTGGAAGAGAAATAGAGGCTTGTCTGGAGTTCCTTTGTAGTGGCAAGACGCCTCCGCACACCCATTCATTCTCTCTCCCAAATAAACAAAAATGTGGGTTTTTTTTAAGTTTTTAAATTTATTTGCAAGCAGAGAGAGAGAGACAGAGAGGGAGAGAGAATGGGCACGCCAAAGCCTCTTGCCACTGCAAACAAACTCCAGATGGGTGTACCACTTGTGCATCTGGCTTTGTGGGTGGTGGTTACTGGGGAAATCAAACCCAGGCCGTTAGGCTTTGTAAGTAAGTGCCTTAACTGCTGAGCCATTTCTTTAGCCCTTAAAAAGTATTTATTTATTTATTTTATTTTCAAGCAGAGAGAGAAAGAGAGGGAGGGAGGGAGGGAGAGAGCACCAGGGCCACCACCTTGTGGGTCTGGCTTATGTGGGTCCTGGGGAATTGAACCCAGGGCCTTAGGCACTGGAGGCAAGTGCCCTAACCGCTGAGCCACCTCTCCAGCCCTAAAAAAGTTTTTTTTTAAAAAGCTGTTTTGGGTTTGGTGAGGGACCAGTGGGATGGTATGGGCAAAGAGGATTGTTCCAGGCTATGAGGATGGACACTTGTACTGGACCCAGCTGCTCCTCAAGGAGATTCTACCTTGAGTCACTGCCCTGCAGTTGGGAAGCCCTAAGTTTTATGAAAGGGCCAATCCAATTGGAGACAGTCAACATTTGCTAACTTGGGGAGCTAGGATTCATGACCACTTCTGCTGACAGTCAAGGCACACTGGGAAGACCCAAATACTGGGACGGAGCAGAGGCAGCTAACTATGCTCGTCCGGGGAGGGGAGGGAAAGAGGCCATAGCACTTACACGACACATGAAGTCCAGGAGTGTGGCAGTGATGGCTGGATGGGGCTTCATGGAGTGATGCATGACCAGGATGGCTGGCTCTAGAGAACGTGGAATTAAGGGGTTCCCCCGACCCCCATACAGACATTTAGTTTTCATGTCCCATAACAGTGTGTCAGTACACATGAATGGCTCTGAGAAGTACTGGATCTCTTTTCCCCATACCAACTGAGAGGACAGCCCTGGAAAATCACCCTGGGCCCTCAACTCCCTTCTTGTGCCAGCATTTAACTTGGGAAAGGGGGAAAGAGCAACAGGATGTGGCACAGCTTTTTCTTCTGCTGAGGCCTTCTCAGTTCAGAGCCCAAGCAGAAGGCTGTGTGGGGAGAAGTGGGTGGGGTAACGATTAGCCTCATCAAAGCAAACTTCCTTTAGGTCAAGGGAGAACTGGTGAGGAACAGCGGAACTGCCCCAGATAAGCCAGCTCCACTCCTTGCCCTGAGATGTATGACCGCTGTCACCAGGACAAGCAGTGAGGATCTGGGGGAGGGGAAAGAGGGACCGCCCGGTGTCAGTCACATACCTATGTTCATAATGCTATCCTTGTCTGGACTAAAGAACAGCCAGTCGTAAAACAAAGCCAGCTTGGCGTTAGAGGCAGCAACGTTGGACTGGAAGAGAGGAAGAAGGGCTGGCTTCATCAATCAGGTCCCTTCCTTTCAGAAGCCGAAGGCCCACTTGGCTGCTCCACAGGGTGAGGGACAGTAAGTCTGTGTTGTATACAGTCTTACTCACTGAGGGGACAGGAACTGCCCTGGGCTCTTGTACATTCGGGAGTGCTGCCTCTACTAAGGGATCAACTGGTCAACCCCGAGTTGAGGCAGTACTCGGAGTGGCCTCCAGCTGTCCTTGTGGACTTCTCAGTCCAGTCCAGAGGAGTCCTCTGCCTGCCCTCCCCTCCCCCAGAAAGATCCTGCTATTTGAATCAGCACATTCCAAGGATTGTGTCAGATGGGGGAAAAGGTTCTGTTAGGAGAGTTCAAGGGGGCTGGGGAGACAGCTTTATTGATAAAAGTGCCTGTCTTCCAAGCATAAGGAACTGCTTTAATCCCCAGAGCCATGTGAAAATGCCAGGAGTGGTGGTGCATGCTGGGGACGATGAGGCAGGAGGACTGCAGCAAGTTTAAGGCCGGCCAGAAATAAACAGTGAGGGCCTATGCCAAACAAACAGAAATCTAGGCATTTGGTGTTGGCAATAAAAATACTGATAGCCTAATCAATTCCAAGCCCAGATGGGAATAAGGGCTGTTAAGTGTCTAGAGACACAAAGGGAAGCAGGGCAAAACCTGAGGCATTCAGGGGACCACAGAAAGGGTATCTAGAGTTCAAAGGTCTTGGGGAGTCAGGAAAGATGGTGGAATTACAGGACATGATGAGAGGGCCCCCATTCCCTCACTGCCTAGCCTTCTTCACCTCAGGCCCAGGCTCAGCCCCTTACCGTGCATGTTGTCAGGAGCCAGCCGATAATGGCCCATCGAGGCAGGATATCTGAACTCAGCACTTCGTTAGAAGGATGCACCACACCACAGATGTAGCGAATGAGGTCACAGCGCAGAGACTGACTGTCTGGGGTTGACAGGTACTGGCGTTGAAACCAATCTTGATATCGCTTCTGTTGGCCAAACCGTACCTGGGAAAGGAAAAAGTTCACAAAAGAAACTTGGAAGAAGAAGCCGGGCGTGGTGGCGCACACCTTTAATCCCAGCACTCGGGAGGCAGAGGTAGGAGGATTGCAGTGAGTTCAAGGCCACCCTGAGACTACATAGTGAATTCCAGGTCAGCCTGGACTAGAGCGAGACCCTACCTCGAAAAACCAAAAAAAAAAAAAAGAAAGAAAGAAACTTGGAAGAGACGGTGGGGCCTCTGAGCACCACTCGTTCCAGGCTTGCCCTCCATCTCCATTTCTCCTGGCAACTTACTCACCAGCTCATACTGTCTCGCAGGCATCCTCTCCTTGGGAGAGTGGGGAGGCTTCCTGATTTTAAAAAAACTGAAATTCTTTCTAGCCTACCTTTGCAAATCAGTAGTACATTCATTCATCCTTGCCACTAACCAACATCACATTTGCCTACGAAAGCTCCTTACTCCTACACTAGTCACTGTTTTTCTGATCAGAAGCATAATCTTTTCTCATTTTTTAAAAAAATATTTTATTTATCCATTTTCAATCAGAGAGAGAGAGAGAGAGAGAGAGAGAGAGAGAGAGAGAGAGAGAGAGAGAGAGAGAGAGAGAACGAACCAGGGTCACCACCTTGTGGGTCTGGCTTATGTGAGTCCTGGGGAATTGAACCCGGGGCCTTAGGCACTGGAGGCAAGTGCCTTAACCGCTGAGCCCTCTCATTTTCTTAAACCACTGAATGACAAGGAGCCAGAGCTAGCCCTGCTCACCACTCAGCACCAAGTGCTTCCTGATACTGGGTGACCTAAACAAGACCCTCAGCCAAGACACAGACTTTCACAGCTCTTTGCAGCAAATCCTCCCTAAACAGACCCTAGTCAATCAATTCATCGATCAAGAAGACAAATAGCCACACTAAGGTCAGGGGAAGCAGCTCATGGTGGAATTCCAGCACCGAGGCCAGGAATTCAAGGACAGCCTGGGCTACAGTGAGACAAACTAGCCAACCAAAACCCCAGATAGCCGAACAGCAACACTAAATGGAAGATCTAGATTTTTCTTCTTCCTTCCTATCAGAATAAAAACAGAGCAGCGGAAAACAGGCGCAGAAGCAAAAAGATACATCGAGGTCAACACTGTCAACAGAACTTTCTGCAATATGTTAGCTAGTGAGCACTTAAAATTAGCAACTGTAATAAAAGATGTTAAAATTTATAGTTTTGCTGGGCTTGGTGGTGCATGCCTTTAATCCCACCACTGGGGAGGCAGAGACAGGAGGACTGTCATGAGCTCGAGGCCACCCTGAGGCTACACAGTGAATTCCAGATCAGCCTGGGCTAGAGCAAGACCCTACCTCAAAAAACACAAAACAAAACAAATAGGGCTGGAGAGATGGCTCAGCGGTTGAGGCACTTGCCTCCAGTGCCTAGGGCCCTGGGTTCGGTTCCCCAGTGCCCACATGAGCCAGACCCACAAGGTGGTGGTCCTGGTGGTCTCAGTCTCTCTCTCTCTCTCTCTCTCTCTCTCTCTCTCTCTCTCTCTCTCTCTCTCTCTCTGTCTCTCTGCTTGAAAATGAATAAATAAAATATTTAAAAAAATATTTTAAAGACAATTAGCTGGATGTGGTAGCCATGCCTTTAGTCCTAGCACTCAGGAGGCAGAGTAGGATGATCGGTGTAAGTTCGAGTTCAGCCTGAGATTGTATATTGAATTCCAGGTCAGCCTGGGGTAGAAGGAGACCTTACCTTGAAAAACAAACAAAAAACCCAGGATGGTAGGCTTTGCAAGCAAGTGCCTTTAACTGCTAAGCCATCTTCCCAGCCCCACTTTCTTTCATTTTGAGACAGCGTCACGCTGTAGCACAGTGTCTCATTATAATCCAGTCTACCCTTGAGCTCACAGCAAGCCTCCTACCTCAGCCTTCCAGGCTGAATACCATCCCCTTTTGCTGCTGTTGTTTTGTAGGAGAAGATCTCACCATGAAGCCCTGGCTGACCCCAATCTTGTGGAAATCCTCTCTCCTCTGCTCCAAGCACTAGACTTATATGTATGTGTCGTCGTGCCTGGCTTGTGGCTACAAGAGGCAGCATGGGTCTCAACAGTTCTCTGGGCTATCTGGGGGGTCTGGAAGCTGCTAGGGCAATGGTTCCCTAATGCCAGGCTGACCAGAGGAACTGTCTGCAAAGTCTGCTAAACACAGATTCCTCAAAGATTCTCGGGGTGGCGAACGACGAAGATGACGGCTGAAATATGATACTCATAACACTATACCACAGTGCAGCCATGTTTGACAGCCCAAAGGCCAGCACTCTCTTCTTGAGAGCTCATGTTTCTTCCAGAAGAATCAGTGGCAGAATGAATATTCTCACTCTATCCCTTTATCCAGCCCACAGCTCACTGCTAGTACAATTCATATGATTATTGGTCTGGCTGCTTTAAACAGACTAAAAGCTTCATCTCACTTATCCAACACTATCCCTGATTCTTAGACACAGCATGCAGTGTGCAGACAAAGCCAACACAGGAAAGCATCCAGAAGGATGGGGCATCTACTTAGCCACCTCCCAGGGGTTGGGACTCAGTGCATACAGACATGAGAAGCCCAACTGGCACCCACAGGTCCTCTTCCTACTGTAAAAAACCAGCTCACCCGGGATGTCATGAAGAGAAGCTTAGTCTCCATGTCTGGGGTTAGACGACATGCTAGGAATTTTCGGGATGTTCTTGACTGAAGCAGCTGTAAGATACCTGAAGCGAGTGTGGAAGGGAAGAGAGAAGCATGAAGACCAGGAGGAATGGAAGGCAGGCTGGGAACCTGAGATCTTATTCATGGGACAATTCCAAGACAAGACCCTGAGGGGACACACACAGGTGTGCATGTGGATTCCAACCAACCACATCCCAGCTACTCTAACCCCTCCTTCTGTTGCCTTTAGGGTCTTTTTGTAGCCTCCTTGTAACAGCTGGCCATAGGTAGAACAGTTAAGGTGAAAATGCAGGACACTCTAGCCCATCCTCCTGAGGTGTTCCTCTAGCTCTTGGGATCAAGGAGATTTTGTGAAAGACCTGAATCCAAATCCTGCCCCTGACGCTTACCTGTGTGGACAGTGAAATACTCATGTAAGGAGTGTGCCAATGGCTGAGTACAGGAGGTACTCAAGGTCAAATGACATGTGTTAAGGTAAAACAGCATCACGTAGCACCAGTACTACTTTCCTCTCCTTCTTAGGTCCTAGGTGACTGCTTTAACATGTATGTGTGTGCGCGCGCACATGTATGTGCATGGAAGTGGCAGGGGAGCAAAGGAGAGTTACTGTTCAGACACAAACAGAACCCTGGAAAAGGGACACAAGAAAGACCTTGTCGGAGGGACATGGAAAAAGGTTCTTTCTCTCAAATTTTGACCAAGTTAAATTGCTGGGATTAGAGGTCATTTCTCTCTTTCCCTCCAGTGCTGGGGACCAAACCCAGATCCTTGCATATGCTCAGCAGGTTCTACCTCTGCCACTGAGCTGCATTCCCCAGGCCTGGGACCATCTTTTACAGAACCAGCCTCAAGAATGACCTCTGGCTTCCTAACAAAGTCAGCAAAGCAGGAAACTGACTGGCCATCAGCTGACATCTGAGCCAAGGAGCTGCAGGAGAGGAAGACGACCACAAGTCTGTGTCCCTCTTTTCTATGGGCCACCAAGAAGGGCCTGTCTGGGAACTATAATGCATTATGCTGTGCCTCTGCCATTCCCATACCCAACTGTACTTGGCAAAACCTATCCTATCTCTTCCTACCAAGTCATGCAGGACCTACACACTGAGCTGCGCCTCTCAAGGACCGGGAGGGGTGGGGCAGGCATTCACTTACCTGTGAACTGAGGACTCAAGACCTGAGGGTTATGGATGATATCTTTCCAAAGCAGTTCAAATTCTGGTATCCTAGCAACATTCTGAAGTAGTCTAACAAGGTCCCGGCCAATCATCAAACATTCCATGAACTTGATTTGGGGGGGAGGATGAAAAAGGGGAGACAAGAAAGAGAATAAAAACATGGATTGTTCACCTTCTGGAGGAAGGGCCAAGGAACAACATAGGGAAAGAGGGTCTAAGGACTATAGGATTTCTTCTGGAGCCAAGGGTTGGCTACTAGCTCTTCAGGGAAAAGAGCGGGAGGCTAGGGACTAATGTCAGCCCTGCTCACTTTCACATTAATCTACTCCCCTCTCCACTCAAGTGTTTCAATTGTTCAAGGGGACACTGAGATGCCCAAAGAATGGGATCCTACCCCAGAGCTCATCCGATCCAACAGGACATTCTGTGGTGATAAAGACAATCTATTTCTGTGCAGTCCAAACAATACTGACTGGGGGCATGCGGCTGCTGCAAGCTGTATCTAACATTACTTTCTTATCTGGTATTAATTTAGATGGCTTATCTCTCTTGGGGAAATTATGGTTGACAATTCATTATCCTACCTGATCATGACGATTACTTGCGGAGGACAAGTGGGCTGACAGACAGTGGCCATACAAGAACAGTCTGTGTCAGTTGTACGACAACATTCTTGAAACTGACCAGAAAGATCCCTAGCATCACGTGTGGCACTTGCAGGAACGAGGGTAATCTCACTGACTGACCCTCCTTTCTCCTCATCTGCCGAGGTCTTGAGCCACCCGCATCTCTAATGCCGTCATCTATGACCCAGATGCACAAAGCCTGCTAGGGTAGCTCACCCAGGCCTTGTTTCCCCACACTGATTTTGTCCTGAGGCTCTCACCCGTTCTCGAAGCAGCGAGATACAGAAATCAACTTCCTTCTGCCGCAAGGCCTGGAGCTGGGCAGTACCATGGTGGTCCACGATGAGTCGGAGGTACGTGTAAACAGCCATGGCTATGAGGATGCTGCTCTTCAGTACCCACTCCCTGTAGAGAGGGAAGACACTGCACCCACACCCTGTCTAGACCACTCACCCTTCTAACTCACCTGCCTGACTTGGCTACAATGTCTCAAAAATGCCTGATGATCAGATGTCAAGAATGGGCTCTCAGCCGGACATGGTGGCACACGCCTTTAATCCCAGCACTCGGGAGGCAGAGGTAGGAGGATTGCAGTGAGTTCAAGGCCACCCTGAGACTACACAGTGAATTCCAGGTCAGCCTGGACTAGAGTGAGACCCTACCTCGAAAAACAAAAAAAAAAAAAAAAAAAAAGAATGGGCTCTCTGAGTTTTGGTTTCTTTTGTCTGATCTTTGCTTGTTCAGGCTGCTACCATCTATCTTTAACTGTGGAACTGGCTAAGGTAAAGATCATTCTTTTTATCAGACAGATGCCCAATAAGGATAGATGGCAAATGAAAGCAATCTCTTATGACATGAACATTTTTGTATCTTCCAATGAAATCATTCTTTTGGCACACATTCAAGCACAGAGGCCCATCTATACAGAGTACTGTGTGAGGGGTTAGGGACAGAGAAGGACTTCGTTTCTCCTGGCTTGACTACGGGAAAAGTGTAAGTCAGTAGGTTCTCTTAAGTGTGGTACAAGGATCTCTGGGAACTCCCCAAAACCCTTTCAGGACCTGGAAGTTCTTAAAACATGCTGCCCTAGCCCTCCCTCCTTCTATCAGGCTGGTCATTGAAGCCAACCATGCCACAGGTTTGTGCTGTCTCTAGCCCCTACCACACCCTAGGATAATGAATCACCTGTCCTGAATCACAATTTTAAAAGGAAAAGGAACCTGATTTTTGATGGCAAAGCCCTTTTCCTCAGGAGTTTTAGAAGTTCACTGGGGAAAATAGAGCAACAAATCAACTGTTCCCTGCTGCTTTGAAAGTGGTACAAGCAACGACAGTGGGGAGATTCCTAGAGCTCTAATGCTGCCTCCAAATGCCAAACAGTTTGTACCGGCTTTGGCACCCCTGCTGGAAGTCAAGGAACTGGAGGAAGAAGACAGGGAGTCTAATTAATTTAAGCAGGCAATATCCTGATTCCGGAAAAATACTTAAGCTACCTAATTAAAAGACTGTTCCCTTCTTCCTTCCTTCCCTCCCCCATCTATTTTTTGTTTTGTTGTTGAGGCAGGGTCTTTCGATGTAGCCTAGGCTGGACTTGAACTCTCAAGAGAGCCCTCCTGCTTCAACCTCCCAGGTGCTAGAATACCAGGCGCACACCACCACACCAGCCTCGGCCTTTTCCTTTCACAAAATGAAAACACTAGCCAAGGACACCAGGGCAGGCTTCCCACCTGCTACCACAGCCCTAAAACACTTGGAAGGGGGTTGGCAGCACAAGGTGGACCAGGACAGTCTACGATCTCAAGGAACTCCCTTTCACCAGAGACGTGTGTGGGGTTGCTGTCTGGATGCTATTTGATACTTGTATGGGAAGTTCAGCTTTAAGGTACCGGGACAGCAGACACCTGGCACCAGGAAAAGGGAGGAAAAATATCACTTTGATTCTAGTTGGTAGTGGTAATGGGCAGCTCTGAACCCTGGATGGCACAAGGAAGAGAGGGAGGCAGTAGACAGAGACCCAAGAGAAGTGGTAAGAGACAGCTGGTTTGCTGGGATCATGCGCAGGACAGCCGCATGAACACACCAAGAGCACTAGGTGGCGCTGCGCAGCAGGCCTGCAAGCCTCTCGCACACAGCAGCATTCTGCTGGCTCCTTCACATGCAAGAATAATGAAGAGTCCCAGCCATTCTTCTAAATCTAATATGGACAATATTGGCCTTCTCAATCATTTGGTTGTGTCCTTACTCAGGAAAAGACTCTAAAGGTAAGTAACACAGAGACTGGGACCACAGCACCAAGGGAAAGGCCTTGCTTCTAGATAAATTCAGATGAATAGCCTGCACCATTTCTGTCTGATTTTGACGGGGAGGGGGAGGGAAAAGCCAGAAAGCCAGACAGGCTCCTCCTGGCCTCGTGGAGCCTCCCAGCCTATATGCAGACTCTAGCAGATTCTCTGATCTCTATCACCTCAACCCCACACCAAAAAAGAGCATGTGTCCAGCTGAGCGGCTTGGGAGGGAGAAGAGATACCTGCCAGGCCCCTGTGGTTGGCTGCCCCACTCTGCTGAGCTCATTCTCCCCTCACTTCCCCCCAAAGATAAACATTCCAAGGAGGTCTGGGTCAAAAATAAACCCTTATCAGATGAAACTAGTTTCTTTCTGGGCTCTAGGGTATTTTAGCAAGGTCCTTCTTTCCCACTCCTTCATCCCTTGGGACATACTATGGCATCCATTTCTTCATTTGCCACCAACATACTTGCCACGCCTTTCTCTGGCCTCACTTAAGGTGCTCTTGGGCCACGCAATCCTTTCTTCCCCATTTCCCATACTCACACCCCTCATGGCCGTATCTGGCTCTTGCCCCACCCTTCATGGTGGACTCTACCTCTGCTCCGTCAGGATATCCAGAACACTTTCTGCCAACCAGATATTTTTGGCTGTAACATCTCCACCTGATTTCAAGGGGGTAGGGGGAGGAATCAGAATACAGTAGCTCTGATTAGCAACTCAGCTAGTCCAAATACATCTCTTCACTCATCCTGGTGGTCCACCCAGTCATCCCAATACTGTTACCCTGAGTGCTAAGATAAACTGCCTTCTCTTCTGTCAGGCTTTAAGGCTTTCCCCATTGCCTTGAGAAAGGAAAGGAATGTAGTGGATTTTTCCAGAAACAAGAACCATTACTTTTCTGTACACGGGGAATTATAGTGGGAACACTGTGGCCTTGAAAAGGAATGTCTGAGACAGCAAACCTGAGGAGCTTACAGCCTGAGAGGTGAAGGTAGCTGGCACTGGTTGCAGTCCAGTATCTGGACATCCCGAGTCCTTGCTCAGGATTATGACAGGCCAAGGGTTTCTTATTTCTAGACACCAGTCTTCTGCTCTTTCTACCAAACTTCCTGGGGCAGAATTAACATGCAGTGCTGCCAGACCAAATTGTTGGGATGAGAGGTGGGGATAGAGTGCCAAACAGCGAAGAAAGTGCCAGGAAAGAAGATAAAAATATCCAGCATAATACGATAGCTTGTCCCTGGTCCCAATAAGAACAATTTAATGTTCACAGTCACATGTCATATAGGTGAGGGGCATACGCATCAAAACAGTGCTGTATCACATAAAATCTTAAAGAACAGGTGAGGTACAGCCAGGCATGCTGGAACAGGCCTGTAACCTCAGCACTTGGGGAACTGAAGCAGGAGGATTGAGTTTCAGGTCAGCATGGGCTACACAGCAAGACCTTATCTCAATTAATTAATTTTTAAAAAAAGGCAGGGCTGGGGACACTCTAGCTCAGAGGGAGGAGCAGGGAAGCAGAGTCACAGGGTCATTCTTATTTATGATCACCATTTTGCTTGGTTTAGTGGGAAAACAGAACATGCACAACGTCTAAAGAAAGAGAGGTGCTTGAGCAGGCCACTTTCACATGCAGCCGCTCATACAGATATCACAGACACCAAGGTGACTGTAAAACCTAAATGTCAGGGTCTGTCCTGTAACATGGTTTCACATCTCATAAAGATTAGGGAGCAAGTGTTCAGAGCACAGCGGAGGAGCCAGGGAAGGTCTAAGTTTCTGAATGCATGATGAAATGGGAACAAGTGATCTTCCTCTGCATCTCTCCTCATTCCTTCCTAACCTGAAACACTGGTTAAAACAGAGGAAATAGACTGCCAGGTCTTAGATTTGGCAGGAAAGAAAACAAGGCAAGACTTAGTGACTCAAAGCCTCCCTGTGACTTTTCAATCAATTTTTTCTTACAATATATGTGGCAGGAAGATGTCTGCATCAGAAAGAAAGAGGCTAAGAAACCCAGGAATCAATTTCCTCAGGCACTGGGTTATTTTCCACTGCCTCGACTTATCTCTGGGCTCCTCTCCTTTCTTTTTACACTCCAGCTATTCATCTCACCTGCAATCTGCTTCATGAATGTCATGCAGACGCCATCAGCTCCCAAAACCCCGCTCTTGACTAGTTCCCGTACCAACCACACCAACTGCAGGAGAGGAAGAATGAGGAGTGTGCATGAGTCTGAGAAAGGAGGTATGAGGTAGGTTCACCATCCACACCACCCCCTCCCTCCACAAGGAGAGGATCCATTCTCACTGTTAGGTCTTTGAACTGGAGACCCCATGCTCACCGAGTGACACCCCAGCCCCGGATCCTCGTTTCTTTCTGACCTTACCTGTGTACGGCAGGTATCCTGCAACTTCAAGTACTTCTCCATGAGTATCTGGTTGATTTTATTCAGAACAATGTTCATGCCATCACGACTCACCAGAGCCAAGTCCCGGTAACACTGTGAGAAGTGAGGTTTGTGAATAGCTAGGAAGTGTGGATAAAGCTCCTGATCCCCCCAACAGCTGGCTCCATGGTCCCCTAGTCTCTTTAAAAAATATATTTGATTGGGCTGGAGAGATGGCTCAGCAGTTAAGGCACTTGCCTCCAGTGCCTAAAGCCCCCAGTTCAATTCCCCAGTACCCACATAAGCCAGACCCACAAGGTGGTGGTCCTGATGCTGTCTCTGTCTGTCTGTCTGTCTGTCTGTCTGTCTGTCTGTCTCTCTCTCTCTCTGCTTGAAAATGAATAAAAATATTTTTAAAATATATTTAAAAAATAAAAAAAATAATAAAATATATTATTTATTTATTTATATGAGAGAGAAAGAAGCAGACAAAGAGAGAGAGTATGGGCATGCCAGGGGTTCCTGCTATTGCAAACGAACTCCAGATGCATGTACCACTCAGTGCATTTGGCTTTATGTGGGTACTAGGGAATTGAATCTGAGTCATCAGGCTTTACAAGCAAGCGCCTTTAAAGGCTGAGCCATCTCTCCAGCCCTCTTTTTAAAAAATTTTTTATTTGTGTGCATACATGAATGTGTGTATGTGTATGGGTGTGTACCAGGGTCTCTTGCCACTGGAAACAAATGCCAAGTGAGCACCTTTAGCCATTAAGCCATCTCCTCAGCTCCTCACCCCCCAGTCTCTTAAATAATGAGTAGCAGTGAAACACTTGCCATTGTGGATGCCTTTTTCCACAGGGCCCCTCTATCCCAAACCTACTCTCTACTCTGTCTCTCAGGATGGTGTTGGGGGGACTAACTATTCACTAATAAGGCAGGAAAGCCTGCTGGGCAAAAGTTCCTAGCCTATCCTTGTCCCCCACCTCCCTTCCGAGTGTCATATGTTTGATGCCACAAGCTGAGCAAAACCAGGTGGAGGCCATCTGCTTTTCATCTGCCAGCAAAAGGTCACTCCAAATGGGTTTGGTTGAACAAGTCAAAAAGGAGCCCAGCGGTTTTTAGACAGCTCTGACCCAGCCAGACCAAGGACAGGACCAAACCTGAACTTTCTTAGCTGGACACAGGGGTCCGTGCCTACAATCCCAGCATTTGGGAGGCTGAGGCAGGAAAATCACAAGTTCAAGGCCTGTCTAAGTTACAGTGAGATCCTTGCTCAAAAACAAAATATGAATTAAAAAAAATTATTTGTATGTGTTTATGTGAATGTGCCCGTGTGTGCCTGGCACATGTATGGAGGTCGGAGGGTGACTTTTGGGTTGGTCTTAGCCTATCCACCATAGCTACGGCAGGTTTCTTGCTCTGCTGCTGCGTTTGCCATAAGCGTCCAGGAAATTCTCCGGTCTCTGCCTCCCACTTTGTCATCAGGGTCCACAACAACTTCCAGCTTTTTATGGGGATGAGATCAAGTTTGGGCACTCCAGCTTGAGAGGCAAGTGTTTCATGTTTCATCCACTGAGCCATCTTCTCCCTATCCCCCACTTGCACCTTTCTTGTTGTTTTCTGTTTTTTCAAGGTAGGGTCTCACTCTAGCCCAGGCTGGCCTTAAACTCAGTGATTCTCCTACCTCTGCCTCCCAAGTGCTGAGATTAAAGGCATGTGCCACCATGCCCAGCCTGTTTTTTTTTTTTTTTTTTTTTTAGAAACAGGTTCTCACTTTGTAGCTCAGGATGTCCAGACTCATGGGCTATATCTTCTCATCTAGCCCCTTGAGTGCTGAGATTATAAGGTAAGTGCTACCATGTCTACACAAAACCTGAACTTTAAATGTCTGTCTTCTTTTCTCTGGGATGCCCCTTGCTTCAGCCAAGTACTACAGTGTGTGTATTGGGGGGGGTACCCTTTAGCTCCCTTACCCCTGGGGATATATGAGAGGCAGGATAGTTTTCTTCTGTGAGAGTCACTGCCTCTTCAGTGAGGTCAGACTCCTGGAGAAACACCTCAGGGGGCCTCATCAGCAGCCTCCTTAGCCTGCTGAGTTCTATCCTGTCATGTTCATCCAAAAGGGTCAAAGATAAGCAGGTAGCTTCCTTTCTAGACAGAACTCACTGTAAGAACAGTGAGTGTAATGTGGTGCTGAACACCTGTAATCCCAGCACTCAGGAAGCAGAGGTAGGAGGATCCCTGTGAGTCTGAGGCCAGCCTGGGACTACATAGTGAATTACATGTGAGCCTGGGCTTGAAAGAGACCCTACCTCGAAAAACCAAAATATAAAAATAAAAATAAATAAAACAAAAAAAATGAGCACCACAACATTCTCTGGGCACAAAGTTGCATTTGGTATACCTAACAACTCTGAAATAGGCGCTATTTATCTCTATTTTTACAGATGCCCACATCACACAGATTAGAGGAAGAACCAGGATTGAAATCCAGGCAATGACGGAACATAGCGGCTCCCACCTGCACTACATCGTGAGACGCAATCTCAAAGCAGAACAACAAAATTCAGATAGTCGAAAGCTGGGCGTTGTGGTACCCACATTTAATCCCAGCATTCGGGAGGCAGAAGTAGGAGAATTGCCACAAGTTCGAGGCCAGCCTGGGCTAGAGACCCTTCCTCAAAAAAACAAAACAGATTCAAGCAGTCTAATTAATATTCTTTTACATCAGTATTCAAAATGGCTAAAAAAGGAGGTAAGAACTTATGATGGCTTTCAAGTTATTACATTTGTTAACGTTTTTATCTGAAGCATTCTAAAACGACATATCCCGAAGACCAGCTGATTTTTGGACTTAGTGTGATGAGGGACTTCTAACTTATCCCGAAAGATGGCAGTGACTACTGAGGAGACTTAAACTCATGTAAGTGCCGAGTAACTGTTAAATGAGACAGACATCTCTACCACACCCTCGAAGGCTCAGAGAACATGGGGCCTACAAGGTGGCAGAGAGAATGGAAGAGCCAAAGGCTGGGAGGAGTGCTTTGGAATGCTAGCTTCTGAGCGCACAGCAGCTGGGTTACCTGCACAGTATTGGGTCCATCCAGTATGTTGTCTTGGATGATGGAGGAGGTGAGGGACAAAATGAAAATAAAACACATCAAAAGCTGGAGTCAAACCAGGAATGGTGGCACACACCTTTAATCCCAGCACTCGGGAGGCAGAGGTAGGAGGATCACTATGAGTTCAAGGCCACCCTGAGACTACATAGTGAATTCCATGTTAGCCTGGACTAGAGCGAGACCCTACCTTGAAAAACAAAAACAAAAACAACAACAACAACAAAAAAAAAGACTGGAGTCAGGGATTAATGGTTAAGGTGCTTGTCTGCAAAACCTAAGGACCCAAGTTTGATTCCCCAGTACCCACATAGAGCCAGATGTACAAAGTGATGCATGCATTTGGAGTTAACTTGCTGGAGGCCCTGGCTTACCCATTCACTCTCTCCTTGCAAATTAAAAAAAAAAATACATTTTTTTTTTTTTTTTTTTCTAGGTAGGGTCTCACTCTAGCCCAGGCTGACCTGGAATTCACTATGTAGTCTCAGGGTGGCCTTGAACTCACAGCAATCCTCCTACCTCTGCCTCCCGAGTGCTGGGATTAAAGGCGTGCGCCACCACGCCCGGCAAAAAAATACATTTTTAAAAAAGGACAAGGGAGGGCTGGAGAGATGGCTTAGAAGTTAAGGTACTTGCCTGCAAAGCCTAATGACCAGAGTTCAATTCCCCAGTACCCATGTAAAGCCAGATGCATAAAGTGGCACATGTATCCAGGTTTGTTTGCAGTGGCTGGAGGCCCTGGTGTACCCACTTTCTCTCTCTCTCTCTCTCTCTCTCTCTCTCTCTCTCTCTCTCTCTCTCTCTCTCTCTCTCTCTCTCTCTCTCTCTCTCTCTGCTTGAAATAAATAAAGTCTGTTAGAATGGGTACCATCAAGAAAACAAATGACAATAAATGCTGGCGAGGATATGGAAAAATAGAAACCCTTCCATGCTGTTGGTGGGAATGTAAACTGGTATAGCCATTGTGGAAAGCAGTGTGGAGATTCCTGAGACAGCTGAAAATAGATTTACCATATGACCCAGCTACACCACTCCTTGGCATAGATCCTAAGGAGTCTACTCACTACCTTAGAGATACTTGCTCATCCATGTTTATTGCAGCTCTATTCACAATAGCTAGGAAATGGAACCAGCCTAGATGTCCCTCAACTGATGAATGGATAATGAAGATGTGGTTCATTTATACAATGGAGTTCTTCTACTCCACGGTAAAGAAAAATGAAATTATGCAATTTACAGGGAAATGGATGTATCTGTAAAGGATCATACTGAGATAATGCAGGTCCAGAAAGCCAAATACCACATGTTCTCCCCTCATATAATGGCACAGCCAGTGACCATAGATTGTTCATAGAAAAACTTCAGTGCCAGGGATGGGATACCTTCCAGTGAGTTGTTGGCCAGGGAGGTTCCTGAGGCCCCCAAAACATTACACAGGTCATTGCCAAGGCTCTTGGTTGCCCACCAGAATGAGTAAGACCCTGTTGCTGAAGACCACAAATGCTTGGGCTGCAGGTTACTGATAAATCAAGCTGAAGCTGAGATGGAAACCTCCTTCCTTTTAACCAGCTGACAGGTAGTTGGTAAAAGCTATGGCTGCATGCAGCCCTATGGGAGAGAGAAGTCATCAATGGTGGTGAATAGCAGTGGACCTTGCAAGCCTTAAGACTGGCCAGCCAGGCCAAATGTGCCAACTGGTGCAATAGTGGCACCTCTATTGTGGGGGAACCAATTGCTCTCTAATTGGACTGGAGGCCTGCTCTATGGGAGGGAAAGCATGCCTGGTACTGAAGACCTAATAAAAAGCCTATCGTGAGGGAAGGTCATGAGTCCTAGGGGAGTAACACCTGCTGTTGTATGGCTAAATGCATATATTATGGCAACCACCTTACAAGCACCTTTAAAAAAAAAAAAAAAAGCATACCCAAATCATAATGCTATTCTCACTCTTGGCTTGAGAAGCTTTTCTTTTTCAGATGGCAGTGACCACTGGGATAACACAAAAGATGCCATACTGCTGAGAAAAAACAACAGTGCAGTGTTCAGCACTGGGACATCCCTATCACACTTCCCGAGATTCAGGGTCTATTGCTGAAGAGGTGGTGGAAAGATTATAAGAGCCAAAGGAAGGGTAGGACTGCTTACAACTCAAACTTCTAGATACAAAACGGCCTTGATATTCATGATTTTGCAGTGCCTGATAATACCTGCACATAATGGGAGGAAAAGATGATGATACCAAAACAAAACAGACTAATTGAGAGGGGGAAGAGATATGGAGGAGGGAATAGAATCATAATGGCTTATGGTCTATAATTATGGAAGCTATCAATAAAAAATAAAAGGTTTAAAAATAAATAAATAAGTGAATGGGGAGATAGCTCAGTGTTTAAAGGTGCTTGCTTGCAAAGCCTGCTGACCCATGTTCTACTCCCCAGGACTCACATAAAACGACACAAAAGTGACACATGTGTTTAGCATTTATTCGTTGTGGCAAGAGACCCTGGCATGTGCGCACGCATGCACACATGCAAATAAATAAAATCTTTGCTCTAGGTGGCCTTTAACCTTAACAAACAAGCAAAACAGCAAGGGAACACACACAAGCCAAGGGGCCCAGTGTGCATGATGCTGAGTCTCCACAGGTAAGTACAGAACAGGCAGAGGATGAGGGAGGCAAAGACAGAAGAAAAATCTGTCAGATAAAGACAGAGACCTGCTAATCAGAGAAGAACCCTGTTTATTCACATGAAACCAAAGCCCCATGTGGTGCTATGCACCTTTAATCCCAGACTCAGGAGGCTGAGGTAGGAGGAGCTCTGTGAGTTGGAGGCCAGCCTGGACTAGAGAGTGAGCTCCAGTGAGACCCTACCTCAAAAACAAAATAAAAGAAAGCAGAAATCCCAGAAATGCAGAACAGACTCAGGCAGGGAAGGAGGGCTAGTCTCTCAGGAGAAGCAGGGTCAGAGGAGAGAAGATAATGTCTGCTTGCTTCCATGCTCACTGAGACCAAGAAATGCGAAGGCCTGGGACCTTTGAGGGAGAGAGTACCTTGTCACTGACTTTCCCAGCTGTCTGGATGTACTGATTCTATAGCCTGCACAGCTCAGGCTTCCAGTTTAGCCTCCTATACCCCCAGTTTCCCAACCACACCTACTTCCAGTTGTTTAGTTCAGACCCCAAATGGAACTAGAGAAACCGGAAGACTCAAACACTCAAGAGCTGTGAGAGGAAGGTACAACTGGGGCTGGAGAAATGGCTTACTGGTTAGGGCATTTGCCTGCAAAGCACAAGGTGCATGTGTGTCTTGAGTTCATTTGCAGTGGCTGAAGGCCTGGTGCACCCATTCTCTGTCTGCCTCTTTCTCACTCTCTCAAATAAATAAAATAAGCCGGGTGTGGTGGTACACGCCTTTAATCCCAGCACTCGGAGGAGAGGTAGGAAGATCAAGTTCAAGGCCAGTCTGAGACTACAGAGTGAATTCCAGGTCAGCCTGGGCTAGAGCAAGACCCTACCTCGAAAAACCAAAAACCAAAAAATAAATAAAATAAAGTAAAATAAAATAAAAGAAGCCACGACTGGGACAATATCCACTCTGCACCAATACCCTGCAGCTCTCTCCTTAAATGCATTCTCTTGTTCACCTGTCTAATCCACCCCACTGAGGAGTCCAGAGAGCTGCTCCTAACTGTTCCAGGGCCTCAGCCCGCACTGTCCCAGGGCAGGTTTCTAACATGTTCCAGGCTTAGTTTGCTCTACTCCCTTCACCACCCAGGGCTCCTCTCTGCCAGTACAGAGTCAAAAACAACAGAATCTCACAGAATTAACCCCAAATAAATCCTCAGAAAAGAGTTCTCTATCTTGAAGCTAAAACCTAAAACAATACAGTCCTTATCAGTGACTCCCCCTGGAACCTCTGCAGGACAAACTATGTAGGAGATAGTTCCTCCTAATTCTCTCACTCATTCTTGCCTAGAGACCTGCCCTGGGATTTATTTGTAAGTCTTTCACATGTGAAAGTGAACCTTGGTGCAGTTGCCTAGAGACCCAAGTGGGACGGTTTCCCTCCCCAAGGGCAGGGCCTCTCTCTCCCTTCATAGTGAGTTCAGCCGGTGCTGGGCCTGGATGGTCAAACTCACAGCATAACAAAGCAGAGTGGAGTGACCTCTCACCTCCAAGCCAGGCAAAGTGCCAGAGATAACACACACACCCTGTCGCCTCGCTCAAGTTTACTGATTTACCCTGGAAAATTCAGATATCACCTGAAACAAACCTACCTTTCCAGCAGGCAAGACTAATTTGCAATGAGATGACTAAATAAGCTATTTTGTTAAGTTTGTTTTTGAGACAGTCTTGCTTTGTAGGCTGGCCTGATATTTGACAGGTAGCTCGGAGGAGCCTGGAACTTGAGGCAATCCTCCTGCCTCCCTTCTCACAGTAGGTGCACTGGGATTACAGAAGCTTGCTACAACAGCTTCCTGCTCTTTGCATGGAGATTTGAACTCAGGTACTCAGAGTTGTGTGGCAAGTGTTTTAGCCACTGAGCCATCTCCCCAACTTCTACCTAGTCCCTAACCTCAAGGAGCACCCAACTCAAACCATCCTGCAGAAAGGACTCTTCTGTCTGAGACAAGATTGAGACTGAGCTTCCTGCAGCATTCCCCAGGAGTGGGACTCCAGCATACTCCAGTGTCACCACATTAAGCCATCCACTCTAACCTGCTGCAATTTTAAGGTTGCTTTTCGCTCACGGCCTGCAGACTACAATCCTGTTCCTCATCACAACTGATCACTTCCATCTCCTCAAATAATGCCAACCTGTGAAGCCTCACCTCATATACCTGAAACTTAAATCTGTGTTTTTCACTCTCACAACTGTCTTCTTGCTTTTTAACTTCTGAATCTGAGGACAGAAAGGACATCAGCCAGAGAATAATCATTGCACTGAGAATAAAGGGACTTGAAATTACATTTGGAGAACAAGGTGATTCAAAACTCATCAAAAGGTCTGACTGACACAACCCCAAATTAAATGGCAAATTCCCTAGATTCCCAGATTATATCTGGGAAGTCTTCAAGGCCAGAGCAGGAGGCACCTTACCTTCTGGGCTTGGGCAGGTTCAGTGAGGACCAAAGTAAACAGGCCCAGGCAAATCTCCTCATGCTGGGGGGGCCCTTTGCAGACCTGCAAGTGAGAAAGGAAAAAACTGTAGTCGCCACTCCCATGCAGAAAGTTTAATAAGCACAGTTCCTCTCAGAATATTTGGGACTCCTGGGTAACATGCAAGGGGGAAAGATTAACTCTTAAATATGATTATTGTCTTTTAAAAGGGAGGAGGCACCTGTTTTATGAGAGGTGGAGAGAAAGGGAAACCATATTACTTTCTCTAACCACCTGAAGCCACAGGCAGAAAATAAAAAGACTAAAATAGGACAAGCAGCCGGGTGTGGTGGCACACACTTTTAATCCTAGCACTTGGGAAGTAGAGGCTGGAGGATCTACTAGAGTTCCAGACCAGCTTGAGACTACATAGTGAATTCAAGGTCAGACTGGGCTAGAGCGAGACCCTACCTCGAAAAACCAAAAATAAATTTTAAAAAATAGGAAAAGTGAAACAAAAAATCATCCTCCTCCTTCATCACCTTCATTAGACCTTAACAGCTTTTAGTAGAGAGGGAACTGTGACAAGCCTGTGACAAGCATATCTCTAACAAACAGCCTATGCCTCAGGGAAACTATGGGACCTCCAAAACTTCTAGAGTGGCAACATAGCAGAAAAAAATACCTAAGGACTGGAGAGATGCCCCAGTGGTTAATGCGCTTGCTTGGGTTCGATTCCTCAGTATCTACGTAAAGTCAGATGCACAGTGGCACATGCACCTGGAATTCATTAAGCAGTGGGAAGAGGCCCTGGGCACACATATTCTCTCTCTCCCCCCCTCTCTCTATATGTGTGTCTGTTTATCTCTCTCTGCTTGCAAATGAAGTATTAAAAATAATATATAAGGGGTTGGGGATTTAGCTCAGTGGATGAGCGCTTGCCTAGCAAGCACAA